>JARHVA010002079.1:670000-762500 GCA_037957365.1 Torreya grandis
TGGGGAGCCAAGATAAAAGTACTATTGTTAATTTGTGCTCACATGTGTGAAGGTGGGGTGCCATTTTTGGTGTCACATGGGAAGTGGGAGACTAAGAAAAAATAAGTAGTGATCATGTGATCCACTTCTGACCATTCCCACAAGTGGATAAGCATCTCACTATTGCCCACATGTGTGAGTGAGGAGTATATTTTGAAGTGATGTGGAGAAGTCAAAAGGAAGCAGATGTGCACTAAGGATGTGGGAGATAATATTAATTGTTCTATATGGACTCACATGTGTGAGGTGGATTTAGTTTTGGAGGCATGTGCATGTGGAGGAGGATTTGTCAAAAGTGGGAAATCCATTTTTGCCCCTTGAACAAAAATATAAGTTAGTTACTATTCTTGAATAGTGTACCCAATAGAAAAAGGGAAAATTTCTTTGCTTGTCCATGAAATTTTCTCTCTTATCTCTCTTCCATGTAATTATATATATACTTGGTTATAATTTTTAAAAATGATGTTGAATATTATAACTCCCCCCTTTTATAAGAATTGAAGTGATGTTCATTCTTGGAGCTTGATCCTAGTTCATCTTATCTCTCTCCTAAATATAAAACCCTTGAAGTGAAAAAATATTTGTGGATGAAAACCCTTTAAGGTTTTCTGGTCTTGGTGGTGAGATATCTCCCCGAATCGCTTTGGTGGTTTCATGTAGAAACTACAATTGTGATTCATTGGAGATATTGTATCAGATAGTTGTAAGTAGTTATTGTATTATTTAGTAATTTTATGTATTTAATAAGTTCTTTAATGAATAATAAATTTGGTGGTTTTATTATTATTTAGAGATTATAGTTGTATTAGTATTTGCATTTGTATGTTATTTCCAAAAATATCAAAAAATTGTAGTAAATATTCTTAGGGGGATGTTATAGTATGGTGGTATCAGAGCCTAGTGTCATGGGTTCATTTTAAAAGTTTTATTATTGTAAAATTCTAATTTTAATAATATTCACACTCAAGGATAATACAGTGGTATCAAACCATGTGATCTAGCAATCCTATGAGGGTTTGTGTTTGTAAATTGTTTGTTGACTAGTTGCAAGGAATATGGAGTGGTGATGGCTACCCAAATTTTTTCCCTTGAAAGAAGAGTTATTGATGCAAAGATGAAATTAAGAAATGATGCAAAAACTCAATGAATATTTCCAATGGGATTAAAAACTCTTTGATAGGCTATTTCAATAGATGGAAATATAAGTTTTGAGAGCATGTGCGAAAGCATCTATCTTCCTAGAGGAAGTTGAAGAATATGTTCCTATTCAATGAATACCCATAAATTCCAAATTCTCACCAAATAACTTATAAGTTGCATATATCAATCACCTAGATGGGTCTGGAAAAGAAGTCAGAGTGGTAGTTGAAGACAAATAAAAAGATTTATTGTGTGAAGAGACCATAAGGTAGTGATGAAGATAAGGTCTTAAGGTCTTAACAGAAGATAGTGATGAAGCTGACATTTCATGTGCATCCACAAGTGAAGAGGAGTACATGAATTTTCATGAACATGTTGAGCTTGAAAGTGTTGAGTATGCTAATTTGGAATTTGCTAAATCAATAATTATTAATGAGCCATATGAATACATTGATCTATAAGGCAACAAGGTGATGGTGGAATATGTATTTACTATGATAAGTGGTGTAACCAAGATCATAAAAACTAATTGGATGGACGTCCTAGATGGTGAGGTTGTATGTGTAACACAATTATATGGTTTACAATGGAATTTTACACTTGCTATGAATAACATGTTTTCTATGGCATCACTTGGTGTATGGATCCAAAATCTTGATTATGTTAGAGTGGCACAACAAAATCATAGTGGAGTAACTACATCACAAAGAGGTTACAAATTCCCACAACTAATTTGGGATCCTAGTATTTAGATTCCTAAAGTGAACAAGTATTGCTTAAGGACAAGAAATATTTGGGAAAGGAAGATCGTAATGTCCCAAATTTATGTATGAGTTTATTATAGGAGACCATTAGCCTATTTTATTCCCATAGGATATGTTAGGTGATATAAGGGAATGATTTTGGGTGTCAAGTAACTAATCATAGGACACTATTCACATGTTATTCATTGGCACTATTCATGAATAACTATTCATGGTGACATGGAAAGTGATGTAGGTAATGATGTAACTAAGGATGTGTCTTGTGGATGATGTGGCTTGGCTCACAGGTGGATATATTATATTATCTAGTGCATGTGAAAATGTTTTTTGTCTTTTATGACTCACATGATGAATAAAGCTAGGGTGAATAGTTTGGGTGCCCCACTTGGGAAGATGCTTGATTTGGAATGAAAGAGGAAGTCAAATTTTGATTAGTCATTGTCTAGGAATCTTTGGAAGTGGGAGACATAATGTACTATTCTAGTTTGGCTCACATGTGTGAATGGGATGCAATTTTTAAGGCACATAAATAGTGTGAGACTAAAATAAATAAAAATGGGTGATAATGTGATTCTCTATTGACCCTTGCACATGGGGTCACATGCCTAACAGTGTCTCTTCACATGTGTTACTATTTTATGGCACTAAATTCCTCTCTCTCCTCATTCTTTCTCTTCTCTTCCTCTTCCATGTAAATTATATATATACTTGGCTTCCCTTTGTAAAATATATGTTAAAGAATATAAACCCCCCCCCCCCCCCCCCCCTTTTTAGAATTGAAATAATGTTCATTATTGTATATTTAACCTGGTTCATCTTATCCCTCTAATAAGGATGAAGCCCTTGGAGTCAAGAAATATTTGAGGATGAAAACCCTCTACGATTTGTTGGTCTCAATAGTGAGAGATCTTCCCTGGCTAGCTTTGGTGGTTTCACTCAAAAACTACATTGTGCTTCAAGGAGTCTATATTTAAGCAATTTTTATGTTTTATTTCTATTTTATATGTAAGCTTAATTATTTACATAATAATATAGTTGGTGGATTATATCAGTATTTAGCTATTATAGTTGTATGGTTATTAGAAATTGTATGTTATTTCAAATTTTTTTTAAAAAAAAAGTAGTAAATATCATGTCCAAGATATTAGAGCGGTATAAAAGCATTAATGTGTAGTTAAGATTTTAATATATTTGATTTTTTGTAGTAAATATCCATAGTGGGATATTATAGTGGTATTCGAGCTTAAGGTTCTACGATCCTGTGAGGGTTTATGTTTGTATAATTGTTTGTTGACAAAGTTGTAGGGAACATGGAGTGGAGATGGCTACCTAAAGTTTTTCCCACAAAATAAGTGTGTTGAGATAAAGATAAAATGACAAAAAATTTCAAACAATCAATGAACATTTCAAATGGTAGCAACAACTCTTTGATAGGCTACTTTAATAAATGAAAATAGAATTTTCATAGGCACACATAGAGAGGTCCTCCATCCAAGAAAAGTTTGGAAATGATGTGCATGTTTAAGAAGCACCCATAAATATTCAAAATTAAATAGAATAAGATGTTCCTATTCAAGGAACACCCATCACTCTTCAAATAATTGGGTCTATTCCATAAAAGGAAGATTTGCATACATGTGAAGAGAATAACAAAGAAGAAGAACAATCAAACTCACCCAAGTTGGATGACAAAAAAGAATTGATCTTAGAAATACTAAGGATTCATTGGAGAGTACTCAAATTGCTCTTAAAAAGGTAAAAATTTATCATTTTTTTGGTATCCCATGTGAACCGAAGAAGGATGAAATGAATCCTTTTGAAGATGTGAAATCAACACTTAATGTTAATCATTATTTGACCATAATGAGGCCATAACTTTTGATCAAATTGATGGTGAGGAAGAATATAATTTTGAAAATCATAGTGATCTTAAAAATGAATAAATAGTGGATCAATCACATTCTTAGGTTACTTCTTTAGCTGCACATGAGTTAGTTCACAATGTTGTCAAACAACATGAGCAAAATTTGATGCCATACTTATCATCATGAGTTGCATCAAAAAGAGAGTACATGAGTCTCCATAATAATGATGGGGTGGAAGGACATTCTAATTTGAATTTTTATAAATTATCAAATATTGATAAGTCATATGGAATTAGTCTTATCAGAGTGGTGCGGTGGATGCATTGTGAAGAGTTCTAGAGGTTTGTTTGGGATCTTAGTGTTTGGATTCCTGAAGTGAAACATATTACTTGAGGACAAGCAATTTTTAGGAAGGGAGGATTATAATGTCTACATTTTTCCCTAATAAACATTTTAAGAATACCAATGGCCTATTTTATTCTCATAAGCTATTTTAAAAGATTTTTAGTGTGGGATAACTATTCACAAAACATTATTCATAGACACTATTCATGTGTCATTAGTCACTATCACTACTCATGGTGACATAGAAAGTGATGAAAGTGATGATGCAATTGAGGATGTGTCTTATGGATGATGTGGCTTGGCCCATAGGTGGATATATTATATTATCTAGTGTATGTGAAGATGTTTTTTGTATTTTATGACTCACATGCTGAATAAAGATAGGGGTGAATAGTTGGGGCACCCGATTTGGGAAGATGCTTGATTTAGAAGGAAAGAGGAAGTCAAAAGTTGAATAGTCATTATATGGGAATATTGGAAAGTGGGAGACATAAATCACTATTCCAAATTGGCTCACATGTGTGAGTGGGATGTAGTTTTGGAGGCATATAGATATTGAGAGACCTAAAAAAATAAAATGGGTGATCATGTGATTCTCCCTTGACCCTTGCACATAGGGTCACATGCCCAATAGTGTCTCTTCATTTGGGTTACTATTCTATAGCACCACATTCCTCTCTCTCCTCATTATCTCTCTTATCTTCCTCTTCTATGTAAATTCTATATATACTTGGCCTCTCTGTTAGGTTGTGGAGCTAAAAGCTTCACCAGGGTGCAAACAAGAGGAGTTAAGGAGGTTGCAGAGTGTTTGTTGAGTGTTACAGTCACTGGCATCAGTCAAGAAAACTGACATCGGCAGGGTACAGATAGAAGGCAACCGATGTCAGTCAGATGTCAGCCGATGTCGGTACCCCCTAGGCAAATAGGGACTGACATCGGTCACTTGTGTGGTTTGAATTGTGAATGTTATGGGCAGTTAGCTAACAAACCAAGTGTTTGCATGTCAAGAGCCAAATTTAGACTAGAAGCTACGGATCTAATTATTGTAATTAGGTGTCTAATTATTATTTGCATGAGATCTATTTAAGAGACTCATTAGTTGTATTGTAAACTTGTGCTAGAGAGTAAGAGAGCAAAATAAGCTCCTTCAGAGAGAGGAGAGCAATGGTGTGTTCTTCCTAGTGCCACAATACCAAGTGTGGTAACTAGTTTGGAGAATCAGAAGGGTTCTTCATGTTTTTATGATCTTGGTCAGTGGGTATGCATGGCTTCTTTTGGAGATCTACAATGGTGAGTAAGGTCTAGTGATTTGCAGGTAGTAGCAGAGAGCAGGAGATCTACTTGGAGTATGGTTGTGTACTTGGTGTACTGGCAGCGTGTTACTAATTGGTTGGAGAGGTGAACATCAATTCTATATTTGAGTTGATTGTTGGGACCAAGAGAGAGAGGGAAGAAGGTCTTGAGGTGTGGCGAGCCTTTGAGGTGGAAGAAGAAGTGGCATCTTCTTTATTATATTTTCTTCTAAGTATTTAATATAATTGTGTATTATCTCTCAAATCCTGTGTTGTTTTATATTTCTAGTTACTTATTGATTCTGGTATAATTTCATGTTTAGTTGCTAATACAAGAGGTAATCATATGTGCTCTAATTGAGGATCAAGATCCTGACAAGTTGGTATCAGAGCTTTTGGTTGGGTTACTAACAGGTGGTTTCAGATCTGGTTAGTGTTTGTTGATTATAGGTCACTCTCAGGGGTTTCATATTGAGTGGGAGTATAGAAATGGCAGAAGAAAGTAAGCTACGAATAGAGAAACTGAATAGCATGAATGGTCTGATTGATGGAAAGAAAGAGCAGGGAAAAGAAGATTGTTGGTTGGTAGCAGATCAGCAGGGAGAAGCAGATGTTGTAGGGGATGTTGTGTAGGATGCTCTGGATAAAGTAGAATCTTGGTTTACAGATTCTTTTGCCTCTTTCTATGCAACCCAAAATAGAGCATCTTTTCATGGGTATGTCTTTAGAGACTTTGGAGAGATTTATTTAGGAGCTGGAGAGCCTTGTCAAATGGTTGGCAAAGGGGAAGTGAAGTTGAAATTGTAGACGGATAACACACAAGTGTTGAATGAGGTTATGCAGGTACCAGTCTTGGAGATGAGTCTAATTTCTTCAGGAAAGTTAGGTGATGAGAGATGCACAGTAACTCTCATAGTGGATGCACTTGAATTAGATGGTGGTAAGAAAGTAGGTATCCTTTATCTATCTACTTATATTACTGATTCACCTTCTGTTATAGAGATGTGGCTTTGTATGCTTGGTTAAATATGTAGGAGGGGAATGCATGCTCTTAAGCAGAAGACATATATCTTTGATAAACTTAAGAATTGGAAAGCCTTGGTGTTCATGGAGGAGATGACGGACATAGATCAGTTGAGGGGACTAATTATTCTGAGCAGGGCTATGTTGATATGGACAAGGGTTTGACCCAAAAGGAGCTCACAGGTAAAAAGTCATCACTCACAGGAAAACACAGATACCTGTGTCAGTTAGGAGGAATCGATGTTGAACAGACAGTCACCGACATCGGTCATGTGCAGATTAGCAGAATTGGTGGTGTCAAGCAGCAGGAACCGATGTCGGTCATACAGTGATTGATGTCGGCAATAGGTACACCAACATTAGTCATGGGACCGATGTCGATAGACAAGGTTAGTCGCAGGGAACTGACGTCGGTTGGGAGCAGATTGGGAGATGGCTAAGATTGATCACTAAAATAGATATTGGGCAGACAACAAGCTATCAACGAGTCTCAAACGCCCATATGGAGGTTAGAAAGGGTAAGTGAACCTCATATTCATTGTTCACCTTCTTTATATTACTTTTTGCTTATTGATGGTCGAGAACCAGGAAGATGTGAAGAGGCAATGCAGGTAGAATCCAGAAACAGTGTGAGCATGGTATGAATTCTTTGAAGAGAACCAAGCAGGGGATTTGGTAGAGTTGCCAATAGACGGATGGATTCCCAGGTTAGAGAAGAGAGTGAATGGACACATGAGATAGAAGGCCAAGGTATATGGTCTTGAGGAAGCTGCAGGACAGTGGTACAGGTTTTGACAGGGGGATGACAAAGCATGACTTTAGTCAATGTCAGTGTAACTATTGTGTTTGTCTTTACCAGGTTGGATGATGATTGCAACATTATCCTGTTACTGTATGTGGATGGTTTGCTAGCAAGTTTGTACATACAAGGAGTTTTTTGAGCCAAAAGTAAAGTTAGTTCAGAGGTATGTCATGGAGAATTTGGAGCAACAAAATTCTTTGGCATAAGAGACATGGAGATTTTGTCTCTAGTGGGAGCTAATGTGAAGACGGTGTAGGCAAGGTTCAAGATGCAGGATGTAGAATCAGTAAGCACACCAAGGGCTGGATAGTTCAAGTAGAGCTTAGAATAGGGTTTAAAATCACATAAGGTCTAGTGTAGACCTGAGTTTTCCCAAGTAGTGGGAGCTGTCAGAGAGTTTGGAGTCAATTCGGGGAAGGTAGATTCTCAGGTACTTGAGAGGGAATAGCAGTAGGTTAACATGTTATGCAGGGTCAAGGACTTCACTACATGGATATGTAGGTTCGGATGTGGCAGGTTACTTGGATGACAGGAAAGGCATCACAGGGTGTGTGGTAGTTGGTCTTTAGGGTTGAACTTGAAGAGGGATACAAGCCAGGAAACAAATTAGATGGGGTATAGATATAGGTACAGGTGCAACTGTTTATCTCTAAGTGGGAGATTGTTAGGTTGTGGAGCTAAAAGCTTCACTAGGGTGCAAATAGGAGGAGTTAAGGAGGTTATAGAGTGTTTGCTGAGTGTTATAGTCACTGGAATCGGTTAGGAAAATTGACGTCAGCAGGGTACAGATAGAAGGCAACCAACGTCGATCAGATCTCGGCTGGCGTCGGCACCCCCAGGCAAATAGGGACTGATGTCAGTCACCTGTTTGGTTTAAACTATGAATTTTATGGGCAGTTAGCTAACGAACCAAGTGTTTGCATGTTAAGAGCCAAATTTAGACTAAAAGCTATGGATCTAATTATTGTAATTAGGTGTCTAATTATTGTTTGCATGAGATATATTTAAGAGACTCATTAGTTGTATTGTAAACTTGTGCTAGAGAGTAAGAGAGAAAAATAAGCTCCTTCAGAGAGAGGAGAGCAATGGTGTGTTCCTCTTAGTGCCATAGTACCAAGTGTGGGTACTGGTTTGGAGAATCAGAAGGGTTCTTCGTGTTTGTATGATCTTGGTTAGCGGGTATGCATGGCTTCTTTTGGAGATCTACAATGGTGAATAAGGTCTAGTGATTTGCAGGTAGCAGCAGAGAGCAAGAGATCTACTTGGAGTATGGTTGTGTACTGGCAGCGTGTTACTAACTGGTTGGAGAGGTGAACATCAATTCTATATTTGAGTTGATTGTTGGGACCAAGAGAGAGAGGGAAGAAGGTCTTGAGGTGTGGCGAGCCTTTGAGGTGGAAGAAGAAGTGGCATCTTCTTTATTATATTTTCTTCTGAGTATATAATACAATTGTGTATTGTCTCTCAAATCCTATGTTGTTTCATATTTCTAGTTACTTATTGATTCTGGTATAATTCCATGTTTAGTTGCTAATACAAGAGGTAATCATATGTTCTCTAATTGAGGAGCAAGATCCTGACACTCTCTTTGTAAAATATATGTTGAAGATTATAACCACCCCCCTTTTGTAAGAATTGAACTAATGTTCATTTTTGGAGCTTGAACCTAGTTCAGAATCCCTCTCTTAAAGATGAAAACCTTAGAGTGAAGAAATATTTAAGGATGAAAACCCTCAAATGTTTATTGGTGTCATTGGTGAGATATCTTCCCTGGTTGTATTTGGTGATTTCATATGAAAACTACTTTTTTGTTTCCATGGAGTCATTTATGTAAGTAGTTATTATGTTCTATTTTTACTAATCTATATTTATATGTAATCTTAGTGTTTCTATGTATTTCTCCAAGTGTAATCAATATTTAGATAATATCATTGTTGGAGGATTTTATCATTTTATGCCTCTCTCATTGTATGGTTGTAATTATGTATAATATAATATCAAAAAAATTAAAGTATGTCATATTTGAGTTTAAGTGTTGAGTTAGAATTATTAGAGTGTGAGTGTTTTTAGAAATATTCCCCTTTGGGGAAATTAGAGTGGTATTAGAGAATTAATATGTAGTTGGGATTTTAATATATTTGAGTGTTTTTAGTAAATATACCTAGTCAGATATTATACAAAGTCATCCTTGCATCACAAAAAAACCCACACTGAAAGTAAACCTATGCTAGCCCATCCATGGTAACCCTTATGGTGTTACTACTCGCATGTGCTCATAATCCCAACACTACAACACATACGTAATATCAATCCTATATCATTACTACATCCTCCACCCTCATAGCTCCCTATATATCTATGCTAGTAAGGTTGGAACCCATGCAAAAACTATCTGACGTTCCCATATATCTACAATCACCCCTATCAAGATCTATGTCAACCTCCCTCCACATGAGTCTAATAATGTATAGAAAAAGATGGCTATCATCATCATTGTCATCACCCATCTCCCATCTTGATCTTGATCATATAAATCCTTAAAATTGAAGCCTCTTATTATGAAACTAATGTCCACAACATCATCCCCATATAACCATGTTAAATTAGCTTATTATCCTCTCTCATCTAAGAGGATTATGTTTTAACCCTATATAGGAAGCTATAGTATCTTGTATATATCCTCTAGGGTCACTATCATCTCCCTTGTTAGCAATCAAAAAGTCCCTACATCTGAATCCCATCACTTCAATAGTGCCACTAATAGACCATGGTCCTAGTGTACCCAGTGATAGTGGTGCAGTCCTCCTAAGCTAACCGCATCAAAATTTTCCTAATTTATATCTCTCATGACCTCTTGTAAGTGATCCATCAAAGGTGGCACTTGGTCTTGCATTTTTAGTAGTGCACATGCTTGCAATCCCATATTCCCCTTAGATTCATTTAGTTTTTTAACAAATTATCCTATCCTTTAAGTTTTATTTAACCCTTAGGAATTAATATCAACCCTTACTAGATCGATCATGATTAGTTATGAATAATCATTGATCATAAGATCGACATCCATCCCTAACCATTCGATGGTAGATCCTTAGGGAATCATCATCAATCCTCTCAAGATTGATATTGATACCTATAAAACCCTATCATCCCTAAAACCCTATCTTACACTATCTTAAAATTTCAAAAAATTCAAAAATTCAAATAAAAAACACCAAAACTAAGTAACCCCTACCTCATTATGTGATTGTTGTCCACTCCTACTTGCCTCCATATTATATATCTTTCTCAATCCATTGATATGTGTCAAATGTTTTAGCTCTGGCTCAACTCACTTGATCTCATTTGTAAAATGAGCACCAAATCCATTTGGTGGCCTATTAATATCCCTTTTGGATTGCCATCATTTTTTCCATCATCAACATTGATTCATTCCTTATCAGCATCAATCCATTAGATCGATGGTGATTTGGACCATTTTAGTCACTTTTACAGTACTTGAGAATCTCTTGTATCCTTACATCCTTATTCTAAGGCCACCTATGTTATCCTTTGTTAAAACTATCTTATCATTTTGTACCAAAAATTACTAGTTTGTGGATATAGGCCCCCTAATGGTCCTATAACCTTTGATATGTTTGCATTTGTTTCAGTGTCTATCCCTTGTGGATCCTAAAAATGAACCTCATCTTAAGAACACTATGTCCCTAGGTAACACACACCCACCAAACATAATGGATGTTTTGGTCAGCCTATCCTAGCCTTTGCCCTATTGGCTACCTTCGATTGAGCCCACACATTTGTAATTATGGAAATATATTACTTATTTTCATTAGGGCATTCCTTTTTAGGATATCATATATCTTGTTAGTGTAACATTATACTTTATACGTATCTTTACATATTCTAAAATCATTTTCTATTTACCCTATCCATTACTATCTCATTTTTAAACCCATATTTATCTCATTATCTTTTTCCAGCTCTGAATTTAAAGGGGAATACCTCCTCACATTAAAACTTGGGGCATTAAACCCATCATAGTTTTTATCTCATAATAGGTTATCACCAAATGCTTAAAAAAGAGGAAAATTTAGACACTATAAATTTACACCATTCTATTATAGTGTAATGAAATTACTTTAAGAATAAAGTATAATAGCAAAATTAGATCAAAATATGACTGAAATATATCCAAATATATGATAATAGAGAAGCCACTTCAAGGGGGCAACCTCCACAAGCTTTAATAAGAGTAGAATTCATAATATGATGATAAATAATTACTCACTACCTCCTATATATAGTCTATCTAGGCCATGGTTACTCCATAGGCTGACCTACTAATCAAAAGAAAGCATAGATAAATGTAATTTAACATCAAAGAGGGATAAGTAAGCCACAAGTCAGCTAATACTATCCTCATACATGTGATAGTTTAGGGGTGTAGCATGCCTTTCCCCTTCAAACCAACATTATCCTCAGCATTGAACAACTTTGGATGTTGTTGCAGAAAATCTTGACCTTCCCAAGTTGCATCTTCATTACTCTGGTTTTTCCACTTGATCAAATATTCCCTAATCTCTCTAGTTCTCAACCTCTTAGTATGTGTTTAGAGGATCTTCTCTAGTTCCAAAATGACTCATCCTTCTTCATCTAGTTCTAGGAGCTTTGTTTGGGCTGAAACTTTCTATCCAATGACCTTCTTCAAATAAGAAACATGAAATAATGGGTGTATGTGAGATGAATGAGGTAACTCGAGCTTGTAAGCCACATTCCAATTTTTTATAGAACCTGATAAGGACCATAATACTTAGGAGAAAGTTTGTTGTCTTTTTTCTATTACTTCAAGGACATCTGCTTGTAAGGCTACAAATGAATAAATACCCAGTCACCCACCTCAAAATTTTTCTCACTACAGTGTTGATCTGCTTGTTGCTTCATTCTATTTTGTGCCAAGGCCAAATTCTCTCTCAAACTAGCCAAAACCTCTTGTTGATGTTGAATGTGTTCTTCCATATCTCAAACCTTGGTGTGCACCTTTAATGAAGAAGTAATGGAAGGTGGATGGTAACCATATAGTGCTAGAAATGGAGACATTTTAGAAGAGGTATGGAAAGATGTGTTATACCACCATTATGCAAGTGGTAGCCATTTAACCCAATGTTCTTGTTTATCTGATACAAAACAATGGAGATACCCTTATAAACATTTGTTAACCACTTTAGTTTATCCATCAAATTGGGGGTGGTAAGATGAACTATGAGCTAGCTGAGTACCCAAACAAGGAAATAGTTTAGTCCAGAAATTACTAGTGAAAATAGGATCATGATCACTTACAATTATTTTTGGGGTTCCATGTAATTTGAGAACTGCTTCCATGAAAATAGTTGTTACTGTACTTGCTAAAAATGGTTGTGAAAGAGCACAAAAATTGGCATATTTTTTAAGCCTATACACAATGACCAAGATAACATTCTTGCTTTCAGAACAAGGAAACTTAGTGATAAAATCCATGGAAACCCCCTCCCACCTTTGACTAGGAATTGCTAATGGTTGTAATAGACCTAGGGTCTTAACTATTTCACCTTTATTCTATTGGCATATCAAGCATTCTTCCACAAAATTTTGTTCATCTCCCTTGAGTCCTTCCCAAAATAATTCTTTCTTAATTATATGATAAGTTTTCAATAATCCTGAGTGTCCCCCAATTGGAGATGCATGCAACTCTACAAGAATCTTATGCTTAAGCTATGAATTTTTGCACAAGTATAATCTACCCTTATACCATAGGACATTACCTTTCCATTCAAATTTGTCAGAGGCTAAATTACCTTGCTGGAGATTCTAAATTAGAACCTATGTATCCTTGTCTTACTCCCATTCTAACCTAGCTTCATCCACTCAATCTGCTTGCAACATGGACATTGCACAAAGTAATGCTTCTGTGGATGCATCATGTCTAGATAGTGCATCTACTACTACATTATCTTTACCCTTCTTGTAGATGATTTAAAATCATAACCCAACATTTTGGTTACCCATTTTTGTTGTTCCTTAGATGATAATCTTTGCTCCAAAAAGTAATTGAGACTATCATGATCCATTTTCACCTTAAAGTGTCTACCCATCAGATAAGGCCTCCATTATTTAACTGCATGAAGAATAGCCATCATTTATTTCTCATAGATAGGTTTTTGTAGATTCTTACCTTTGAATTGATGAGTTTCAAATGCAATGGGTATTCCTTCTTGCATTAGTACTGCCCCTAATCCAGACTCAAAAGCATCACATTCAACAGTGAATGTCTGTGAGAAGTCTGGAGTAGTCAAAACTGGAGTGGTGCACATAGTTACTTTTAGTTTCTCAAATGCTTTGGTGGCATCATCATTCCAATTGAAAGCATCCTTCTTTAGCAATGCAGTGAGTGGAGCTACTATGCTACCATAACCTTTCACAAATCTTCTATAGTAACCTGTTAGTCCAAGGAACCCTCGAAGGTTTTTGAGAGTTTTTGGCATGGGCCATTCCATTATTGCTTTGATCTTCTGGGGATCAACTTTGAAACCTTCATGGGAAACAATGTGACCGAGGTACTCTACCTCCTATACTCTGAAAGCACATTTAGATGGCTTTGCATAAATTTGGTGCTTCTCTAAAACTATCAACACCTGTTTCACATGTTGCAGATGTGCTTCCCATGTTAGACTATAAATCAATATGTCATCAAAGAAAAATAGCACAAACTTCTTTAAAAAAGGCCTAAAAATAGTGTTCATCAAGATCTGAAAATTAGATGGTGCATTTGTACGAACAAAGGGCATTACCAAAACTCATAATGGCCCTCATGTGTTCTAAAAGTAGTTTTATGAACATCTTCATCCTTGATTCTAATTTGATGGTACCCCGAGCGAAGATCCAATTTTGTGAAATAATTAGCACCATGAAACTCATCAAGTAAATCATCAATTAATGGAATAGGAAACTTATCTTTGATGGTGTACTTGTTGAGTTCCCTATAATCTGGGCACATCCTCCATGTGTCATCTTTCTTCCACACCATGACCACTGGTGATGAATATGCACTTTGGCTAGGCTTGATGATCCCTACCTCCAGCATCTCATGGACCATCTTTTCAGTTTCACTATTTTGTGCATATGGATATCCATATGGTTTGATATTTGGTGGTTGACTACCTAGAATTAGTTGAATGGCATGATCATGTTCTCTTTTTGGTGTTAGTCCTTTTGGCATGGCCCCAAAAATAGATGAGTGGTCCTCAATAATTATTTGTAGATCAGGATGTGTAGATGCTTGTGTGGGTTGAACTTCTATGGAGCATAATCATGAAATAATTCCCTCTACCCCCTTTTTTAGCATCTTGGTCATCTGATGTGAACTAATCAATTATGGAGATTTTGCATGTAATCCACGTAGTTCAATTTTCTTACCTTCAAAATGAAAGCGCATGAATAGTTCTTGGAACTTCATCTCAATGGTACCTAAGGTTGTGAGCCATTGGACTCCCAAAACAATATTTGTGTTACCCATGGTAATAGAAAACATAGGAGAGTCGAGATTATACCCACCCATAGTAAGCTTAATACTATGGCATTTGCCTGAACAATTAATTGTGCCACCATCTGCAATCATGCCCTAAAATTCTAGTGTTAGGTAGATGAAATAGTTCATTTGAGTGGCCAACTTATGGTTTATAAAGTTATGTGTGCTCCCTAAATCAATCAACACTATCACTTTCTATTTCTTGAGGAAACCCACCACCTTAAGATTTTGTGGAGTGCTAATACCTGCAAGTGCATGACAAGAGATTGTAGGTTGGGAATCTTCAGGTACCTCCTCTATATCTTCCTCATCATCATTAGAGGCATCATCTACTTGTTCATCTTCATTTGGTCCCTCAATGTAGAATAACTTCTTCTCAGATCATCTATGTCCTTTACTCCACTTTTTGTCATAACTAAAACATAATCCTTTGGCACGCTTCTCTTCAATTTGTTGAGGGATCAATATAGTAGGTGGAGGAAATGTTGGCGATGATATGATACAATATTTGAAGTGAGTGAATGGCTGCTTCTTGTTGGCTATGAATTTTTCCTCAGCTCTACATGCCATGATAATATAATCATAAATCTTAAGTGGATTAAACATGTGTACCTCATGTTGAATGTGGTCCTTGAGTCCACGCAAAAAGAGGTCATTCAAGTTTACTTCAGAAATTGTCTCCACACATAAGGACAGGTTCTGAAAATGATGAATATAATCCTTGACAGAGCTAGTTTGTCATAATTTTTCTAGTTGGCTAAAGTAATTCTCTGTCGCACTATTACCATAGTGTAATTGTAGCTCCTCTGTAAAAACTGACTAGGTGACATTGAGAGTCATCTTTTTATTTTGAGCACACAACCATCGATACCAAATGAATTGATCAGGTTCAAGATACAAGGATGCCATGGTAACCTTCTATCCACCTAGAATTTGATGTAGGTCAAAAAAAATCTCCATTTGGTTGATCCAATTGAGTGGATCTTTTCCATCAAATTTGTGCATATCCACCTTTGGTAATAGGTTGGTTTGTGGCCATGGAGTTAGATTTGAAGTAGACTGGTTAGGAGAACCACCCTGGTGGGGTTGTGAAATAGAGTTGGCTTGATGATTTGACTGATTAATTTTCAAATCCATCATTATATCTCCCAAACTATCTTGTATGGATTGCATATTAGATTGTATGCCTTACACCTCACTCTGAATGCCTTGCACACTATAGTCAAGCTGGCTCACTTTGTGATCTATGTCAAAAAACCCTATTACAAAGGGTTTAGTACATCCCAATTTTGAATCCATCTCTTCCTTTTTAGGATTTTTACCTAGAGTTTCAGCACCCTTTCCTCAGCCCTGAGTTTGTGGCCCTGCCATAAAAGGGTTTTACGATGTTGACCCTTATTGGCACTTTTGACCCAACTTTGACCAAGTGATTTTGGAATTATTTCAGCCTCAAATAAAAATATACAAAGAACATACCATAGCCAAAATTTTCTAATCTTTCCAAAAATGTAAATAACTCAAAAACATTCTTTGAATTGCGCACTATAGAGCAATTTTATGAAAAACCATAAAATAGTGATAACTTTTGTAAAACAGATCCAAATGAGCTAAAAATTTAATTGAAGCTTAATTTGATTATTTTTCACCTCCATTAAAAATTTTGAAAATAAATTTGCAACCATTTTTTATATATCTCAAAATTTAAAAATTTAGTGTTTCACCCACAAGATTGCCCAAATCATAGCTCTGATACCACCTGTAATGAAATTACTTCAATAATAAAGTATAATAGAATAATTACATCCAAATATGACTAAAATATATCCAAATATATGATAATATATAAGCCACTTTGAGGGGGCAACCTCCACAAGCTTCAATAAGAGCAGAATTCACAATATGATGATAAATAATTACCCACTACCTCCTATATATAGTCTATCTAGGCCATGGTTACTCCATAAGCTGACCTACTAATCAAAATAAAGCATAGATAAATGTAGTATAACATCAAAGAGGGATAAGTAAGCTACAAGTTGGCTAATATTATCCTCATATATGTGATAGGTTAGGGGCGTAGCATATAAATAAATGTGTCTTACCCCTTTCCTACCATTTTATGTTAGTTAATATAGTTTTACTATTTAACATGTAATGTTGTGTCAATAATCTAGTTAATTACCATTTTCCCTAGGTAACTAGTTAACTATCCCTAAATCCTAGTTAAATCTCTCCAAGCCTAATAAGGTTAAGTTGTTTAAACCTTCATAATAACCTCTCCTTACCAAAGACTCATTAAAAACCAATTTGAACTATGTTTTATCCATGATCTCAAGTTTTTAGAATTGACAACTCAAACTTAGATCAAATCAATAATGCTTCCCATGAATATCACCGATCCTATTAGGATCGATGTTGATTTAAAGGTAGGTCAACCTTAGGTTATGGATTTTGATTTTTTTACACCATAACGCTAAAAAAATTCCCATGGATCACTATAAAATAATGTCATCCTAGTTCCAATCTATGAACATTCTATCCAAAGCCAACCATATCCCTATCAACAATTTTTATGATGCCCATAGATTTTATAATCACTATATAATCTGGATACAACTAGATGTCTCCCATTAGCTCCACATACTTATTGATTAGATGGATAATCTTGGGCATGGGAATACTTTTAATAGATTCTACTAAAGTAGGATAAACACAATCACAAATGAATTACATGTTATGTTTATATTTTAAAATGTGCATCTTGGAATAATGGTGGGAGATTGTAATTCTGCCCTCAAGTGACCAATTTTTTCTATAGGGGATTTTGGTGGAGGCTGGCAAGGCATCCAATATATAATACATCATGAAGAATTGGTTACTAGTTTTATTATTAATGGCCATGAATTATCATTCTAAATAGATGTTGATCATCTATCCAATTAGGGGAGTGAGTTGTTTCTCTACCATGAAGTAGATGTAATACACCCAACTCTTGTTGACATAAGAGTTTGAAGGGGATTCAAATATTTTATTGAATAGAGTCATAATTACCCTAACTCCCTCTTTTAATTGGGCAATTGGGATATTTCTAATAGGGTTTTATATCACATGGTTCCCTTGGAGCAACCATAACCTAAGGATGGTGTCCAAGTCATTCATGCTAGTCCATTCCTTGATGGTGGGCAAGTCCATTTAGGGTTTCCTAAGTTTGTAATATCTCTCGAATGCTAATGGGGAGATGTATGTAATTTTCCTAAAATTCCTTTCATGAATAATCTAGCCTTGTTCCATAGAGGTAAGTATGTTATGTATTTGACTAGTTTTAGATTATTGTATTGTTCCTTTTTATCCTATTTGTTGTTGTAAGTTTGTTTACATAAATTAGTGACCATTTTAAGAACCTTTTTGGATATGTTAAAGCCATTCTTAATCCCCATATTGATTTTTTTAGTATCCACTATAAATATTTACCATTATTCTTTCTAGATTGACATCAATTACCTAATTGATACTGATTCTAAAAAAATCATCACCGATCCCTTTGTTTTCATTTATATCTACAACCCAATACTAGATTAACAATCTTAAAGGTTTATAATTTATTGTTTTTAAATCCTAAAATCATGTATTGCCATTTATAGATAACCTTACCCAGTGTTATACATGATTTAGCCTTAATTCACAACTTACCCGTAGTTCCTCATACCTTATTTGTTGATTAATGTAACAACTCTTTTGAGTTAGGACTCTACGTGATTTATTTACCCTAACTCCAAAAGTCATCACCGAGCAACTAAAAGCAATCCAAGAACAAGAGGACTTAGCCATAACATATTGGAATATTATTTCAATAATAGCTATGCAGTATATTGATTTGTTTCATTTTAGTTTCATAAACTTATCACATGATTTATTTTAATTTATGTCATTGTTTTATCTATTTTATTATATAAATAGTGGATTAACATCCCTCTAAGGAAGTGTACCACTTCTTATAACTGATATTGTATAAGGTAATCCACCTATCTCTATTATTAATCAATCTTGTCTAGGTTATCTTTATTATGTAAGTAGTCCTTCCTAGATAAAAATGATCTTCCACCTGATTGGATTAATGGTGCACAATCCCCATCATTGGTATTACTCTTTAAAACCTTGTATCATTTCTATTTTTAGTAAGATATTTTTATTAAGAAAATGAACCCAAAAAATATTAAAACATCCATATTGGAAAATAAAGGGGAAGATTAAGCCACCAACTCAAATTTTAATCCATAAAAAGTGAGCTACCAAATACCATTAGAAAAAGAGGATGAATGTGGTCTCCTATAAGTATCCCAAGGGAAACTCATTAATGGTTATCACTCTTGGACTCTCAAAAATTGATTCATTTCTTTCTGTTCCAGCCAAGCACCCTTTGCATCTTACCTTATACTAAATACTCTTCCACATAATTACATCCCATTATAATGGTTACCACATCCTTAAATCCTAAGTTGAGTCAAAATACTAGGACACTCTTTTCTTATTTGGCTTGACTTATTTCAATCACTATAACAAAATATTCAATGCCATTGACCAAGTACCCAAGGAATTTGGTAGTGACAATGAAGAGGAACCCAAATTTAAATATGCCCTATGTGTTTATGAAAAGTGTGGGCTACATAAAGTCATGGCCAAACCAAAAGTGCTCCCCTACATTGACTTATTCATTAATCTACTTCTCACAAAAAGGTAGGGGCAAAATGACATTCATGACCTGGTCTACTCGACCACATATAGAAATCAAATTATAGACATATCAGGGGCCACCTTCAAATCCTATTACAGTCTCCTAAAGTACACCTTTTTGTATGACATAGTCATGGTAAAGACCTGGACCAATACCTTCCCAGTCCATGGTGTCCTAAAGGATTGGGTTGAGAACCCAAATGCTAAGTGGGTAAAAAAGGAGGATGCCAACACATACATGGTCCACACCTTCAAAGAGGAGATCCATGTTGGCATGATTCAGTTAAACTATTTTTTTGGAGCCTTAGACTGTATTCACGTCAACATCTTGTGGATACCCCTACTTCATATTATTTTCAAAGGATCCTAAGTCCCTAACCTAGGAGGGATGGTTAATTTCAACATGGTTAAAGTTGTAACAGATGCCCATGTAGGTAAGGTTTCCACATGATGAGTTACCTTATAAGCGTAGTCTACATGATGCTCACCTTTAAGCCATATGCTTTCCTGCATGGGTTCTTAGAGTATCGATGGTCCATGTGGTCTTATAAAAGATATATGGCCACCATTATAGAAATCATATCTAGGATATCAATGGGTTCTTCTACCGAGTGTTATACAATAATATCAATAAGGCCCCTATGCATTGTCTATCAAAATAAATTAGATAATCCCTTGCTACCATTGGTAACTATCAGGATTACCATGAGGATACTATAATTTGATTTTTAAGCATTATCAAAGAGCCCCTCTACTTACACTACTTCATCCTAGACCATCTAGTAGAGTAGGAGATTGTATATTAATTAATGAAGGGTATTTTTTACCTTAAGTATTGGTTCTTAGTAAAAAGATTGCTCACCTCTCGCAATTGTCATTTGAAATCATCTATACCAAGCCTTCCCTCCCCTATATAAGATGGTATTTGAATGAATTTTTTTGGCCTTGGGGATATTTGAGCCATAATATTGGGATCCATGGGGCATGGTCAAGGCCCACATGGAAAGATACTCAGCTTGCATCAACATTAATTATGACCACCAATCAACATTAATTATTTTTGAGAAACTATTATTTAGTTCCTAAAAAATAAAGGGTCTAGAATGAGTAGCAAAATTTGATTTAATATGGTAAGAATTTTTTTTTATCAAATTAATTACATGGGAGAAGGAAATAACTTATCAAAAAAAATGCTAAGATGACTATTGTAGAGGCTGAAAACTATTATGCAAGACTAAGAAGATGTTTGAAACTTGAATCTGGCTTTAGTTTGGTAAAAGGATAGGAGAGCCAAAAATAGGACACCCTAGTGTCTAGTGCTATAGTCCAGTTCTTGCTGCTATTGTCTAAACTAGTCATAAAGGTTTGAGCTTTTTGGGTTTTGTTTGTTGTCCATATATTAGTCCACCTATGAAATTTTAGATATTGAATATCAACATGGAATATTATATATTTGATTCAATATTCAAACCCTGAGTTTATCTACACACATGAAGCAATTAATACATTATAATCAAAAGGGGAAAAAACTAGGTTAGGGAAAGAATGATCTCATGATCTAGAACCCTGCTATCTTGATCACTTCCTAGATTAACCCTTAGTCTACGTCTCAAATCAGTTGTAGTTCTCCCTTAGGTAATGTGTATAATTAACACATATGGTATATGAAATATTTAAGTTTTGCCTGGGCCCTTCTTTGATCAAGAATGCAAATATAGGTGTGATGTAGAATTTTGAGCTATACTATTGACTAATTTTTAATTATGCATTATGCTAAAGTAGTAAGTGATAGATATAAAATGCCTTTTGTAGTCATTTATATAAGAGACTCTTTATTTTTAATTTGGGAAATTTATTCACATTTGGATGACATTGGAAAACTTAAGGATGAAGCTAAGAAAGTGGTTTAGAATCATTGAGGGAAATTGATTATTGGGACTCAAAATATAGTTGGACAAGAGTGCTAAAAATGGGACACCCTAAGGTCTAGTGCTATAGTCTGATCCTAGTACTCCTATCCTACATGATCGATACATAAGGGGATGGAATAAGAATGGGAAGTGGAGTCTGGATGATCTAGAATGACTATCTAAAAGGCTACATATGACTGATAATAATTAAAAAGGTGACTCAATCATGAAATAAGACTAATAGGAGTAAAATAAAAGACATAAATAATATAAGGCTCATATTCTCCAGTCAGCGTCTCCTATGAAAGGACTATGAAAATACATTATATATGTGGTTTATCAACCAATTTAAGGTGTATACATTGCCCCCCTTTTTAATCTAGTGATGTAATGAAGTAATAGAGTAAAAGAAAGAAAAGAAAATGCATACCTGAACCTACTCACGTGGAGATGAATGTGATGTAAAAGGGTCCAACTCACTTCATAGCTAGGGAAGTGGATGGATAGCCAAATAATGCCTAGAGAAAGAAAGAATCCTTGAAATGGATGCCCCTTATACTAAATCTGAATGTGGAATCGATATAACATGGAGAAAGGTAGAAATGCTTACCCCCTTTACTGAATTTGATTGAAAATGAGAAATTCTTGGAGGCCCAAAACAAATGTCTATCATCTATCCCATATAAAATCATGTAATTTGGAATATGTGTATATATCTATATACTATGAAGAGAAAATTTTATCATGCCCCCACTTTGAATAATCTAAACTAGAATTGAGAAGTGTTTTAAGGCACAAAACCAATGTCTGAGCTCTATCCTATACAAACTCATGTAGTCTGGGTCTAGGTAGTGTAATGAGCAAACTATTGAAAATGATTATATGGTCTAATATGATGACAACCTAAGTATATCTAGGTGTAATCTAAAAATCTAGTCAATTAATGAGAAGAGAATGACATGTCTTTCCATTCTATCTATATAATCTTGGATGATGAAGAACATGAACATCTGTGCCATGCCCCCAAATCTGGTATGTAAGTGATGCATATGTATAATCTAGTGATTTGTATAACCACATGTGAAACAACATATTGTGACATGTCTCATGTGAAAAACTAGAGATCAAAACATTGTGCTCTACACTGTGCCTATAATTTGTTATCTAGTCTTATAGTTATGTCATGATGTATGAAGTTATATATGTGAGATGTGTAGTATGTACATGCCCCCAAATCTAGTATCTAAGTATGAATCTACATTGAAGTCATTATGAATCCATATAATTTGAACCACTATATCTAACTAGTTTGTGTATCTGTAAGCTAAAATCACTGTGGATCCATATGATCTAAACCATTATATCTAAATAGTCTATGCATCTATAAACTAAATGTATGTCCCTTTGAATGTCTTGATTAATGTCGAGTGACCCATGTAATCTGAAGCATTATATATCTCAACCAATCTAAGTTAAATCTAGGAATCTAAATACTTGGAGGTGTAAGAACCATGGTGTATCCACTTATGAGAATGGATGGGCATGTTGGGTAGGAGTAGGAATAGGAATAGTAGGAATGATGCCCCCTTTTTGGAATAGGGATGAGATCTCATGATAGAGGAGTTTGATCAAAAAGTGATGACTATTGGTATAGGAATAGATGCAAGGTTGGTATGTGTTGAATTGATTGAGAGGTTATTTGATTGATTAGACTTATTTGTTGAAATTAGAACAAGTTTTTATTGGTGAGGACTAAGGTGTATGTTTGGGTATAAGAGATGTATATAGATATGTATGCCATAGTAGGAAAATAAGGTAATAAGAGATAAAATCTTGTGTGATGGAAAAGGTATCATTATCACAAATTCATGAAACAAGATAGTTTGAAAAATGGAGTTACAAGGTTCTAGTTATAGGCAAAATAGTATTTTGCTTTGCATGAAAAGTTGTTTGATATAGGAAATTGGAGTGATTCTTGATTCATTTGCATATTTAATAGGCTGAGATTGGAGCTCTAGAGTGAGAGATATTCCAAGGATATGAGTTTTTAATATGACTTTGTTTGAGCAGTTGGTATCCCAAGTTTAGGCTGGTGGTGATGTTAGCCTGGTGAGTAAGCTTAATGCTTGATTTTTGCTTGTTTAGAAGCCTATTTTTGATGTTTTAAAGCTATTTAAAGCATCCCAACTTTTTTTGACTAGTTTTATCACTCATATCCAGGATTTATCACTATTGTCTAGGTTCTAACACTCATGTCTAGTGTTGGTGTCCTTTTTATAGTGTTGTTATCCACTGGGCTTGAATTTTTGAGATTTTGATTTGTTACCTATTGTTGTATAGCTTGGTTATTTACTTGGCATGGTTGAATAATATATATGATATTATCTAGTGTTATTTAGGGTGAGGTATAGATGAGAGAGTTTCATAGAGGTCAGGTGATGGATACATTAAGGATGTTACCATTGTCTACTGATGAGAGAGGTGTCATGAATAGGGCAGGGCTAGGTCATGTGTGTGACCTAGGCAATATGTAGTGGGATAGGTATCTGATTAAAACCTTATGTGAGAGTTGGAATGTAGATACATATACTTTATATATTATTACAATGGAGATTATAGTTATTTTGGAGGATGTGTACCATATTTTTCATTTGCCAGTTGGTGGATAGTGGGTGACATTGCAAGATGACATAGGTGCTAATGATATTGATCATGTGTCCCTATATTTTGATGGTGTGCCCTCAATTATACATCAAAAAGGTAGTGGTAGTGATGTACTATTATCATTTATTATGGAGTAAAGTTTTTTTTACTTGTATAAGTGGTTAGTTGTGTTATTGGCATTGTTTGTTATTGTAGATGATAATAGGGTATCTATTAAATATAAGATGCATAGGATTATGCATAACATTGAGGTATATGTAATTTTGTTCTCATGGGGTAGTATTATGCTATCCCACCTATAAATAGATCTATATATATTTACATAGGAGGATTTTAGTGGTAGATTGAGTGTGGTGACATTATTGTATTATTGGGCTTATGAACACATAGTAGTTGTATGACCAATAAGATTGCTGAGGGAGAGGTGGGCACCTCCAAAACCATTTAGAGAGTGGTGGATGAGTACATTATATATTTTATCCCATGGTATGGATCATTATAGGTGGATTCTAGATAAATTGACATCTGGTGATATTATATGGAAGACCTATAGAGGATTTCTTAGGTGGCCTGAGGATGGAGTATAGTTGTGGTATATGAGGGTCAATTATTGGATATATGACCATTGGGTTGGAGTGTATGAATAATTTTAGTATGATTGAATGAATAGATAGTTTTGTGGTACCATAGGATGTGCCACTAATGGCATGGGCATGGGTGAGGAGTGCATGAGTACCAACGAGGGTAGGAGTTCATGTGAGACCTACTAAGGCTGAGTTAGCACCATTACCTTTGGATTCATGAGATAAAGATATATATATTCCTAATGTAGATGATGTTAGATGTATAGAGACATATACCACATGGTGAGATAAGAATTTATGGGTTCCATTAGATCTTGTTGATGGAGTGGGTGTTCCAGAGTATGAGGATCCTACATCGATCCAGATAATGGGAGGTAAGTAGCAATTATATTTTAATTATATACAAGTTTGTGCTTATTTATTTTGATTTGAAAGTATATATCTAATTTAGTGTTGTAATTTTTATGTAGGTAGAGTGGGAGGTGATTAAGATGAAGCACATTCTAGTGCAAGGAGTGGAGATGATGAGTATTAGGAGATCATCACTGAGTGGACACTTTGAGAGATTACATGACATGTTCTTGATGATATGGAGGAGGGTTTGATAGAGTGAGTGACATTTATAATTATAATTTATGTTTTTTTATAGAGATATTATAGGTACAACTATATATGTTTGAGCAGTGGGAGAGAGAGATGAGCTAAGGGTTAAGCTAGATAGGCATAGGATGCCTCCACCTAATTATGGTTATGCTAGCATGAGGATCATGGATGAGTACATAGATATTCAGAGGTGATATGAGGACTTATGTGAGGATCATGGGTAGCTATTTGAGTGATAATTCATCATAAGAGGCATTTGAGAACTTAAGGAGGCAAGGGGCTATCGAGTGATAGAGTGGTTTATGGGACTAGCACTTATGGGGAGAGTGAGATTGAGAGTGAGGGTCATATGCCCATTCATGATTAATTGTATATTGATATGATGTATATGTTTTGAAAAAATTATTATATATATGGATAGTTTGTTTGATTTTGGATCATTGCATATTTGTGTTATGGATGTTGGAATGCATTCGTATGTTTATTGTAAATGGTTAATTAGAACTGATTGATTTGATATTTGATTTTGAAATTACATATACTTGGTAAGATATTTTTGGATATGAATTTATTATTCATAATATGTTCAAGTGTGATGTTAGGTTTGATTTGTAATCATATGTGAGTGAAAAATTTGTTGATTGTGTAACTGGTAAATTATTTTGATAAAGTGAATTGTATTTAATATTGGAAAAATAAGGTATTGGTAAGGTCTAGAGTTGGATAATTTTGGTTAGGTTAGGAATGGATATTTGGAGCTAAGAATGTTATTTGTTATTAAGAGTGGATATAAAAAAGCACATTGTGCATATAACTTCCTCAAAATTAGATCAAGAATGTAAAGGCTGTCCCTTTAGATCCATCATTGCCCACTAAGTGAAGCTATGGACTAATACTAGTATAAATGCATGCCATATCACTCTATGTTATATCACTATCTAAACCCTATTGACTAATTGAATAAGTTCCCATACTACTAATGTTATGTAGGAATGTGTTATGTATCTGATAATATCTATGATGCACTAACTGTAGTTGTACATGGAGACTCTATAAAATGTAACCTCATTCGATGTGCAACTAAAACTATGTGCTATGGAGAAGGCTCATATATTCATAATCGTATCATATTGATACATGAAATAACACCTTGTGGGTTCTCTTGTGATATACATGACTAAGCAATAGATTAAGATGGAGCCAAAACCTGTGATGGTGACTCATCCAATCTTAATTATAATGGGTTGCTACATGAAGTAGGTCCCTAAAAATTTGATCATAGTGAATATCTATTTGGAGCAATACTTTGTGATGTGGATTCATTTAATCTTAATCATAACGGGTTATTACATGAGATAGGACCCTAAAAATCTAGCTATAGTGAATATTAATTTGGAGCAATAATTTATTATGGTCCTTTGATTATGTTGGATATGTATATATAACTGCACTATGTACTCCTCAAACTACACTACTGTATATAGGCTACTTTCACTGTACTAGTTTCCAAACCTTTTGAGTAGGTGGAATAGGAGATATCTTATGAGGCTCTATCCTATAACCCACATTACTCTCATGATGAGTGACTGATGATTCCTATAAAGGAATGTCCTAGGATGACTTAGTTGTGGAGGAATGAGGTTTAAGGTTCCATGATGTAGGAAATATTGGTGCCCCCTATGTAAATGATATAATGCCATTATCAACACATATATTAATGCAATCTCTAAGTCCATAACAATAATGATCTTTGTGTCCATATATATGATGATAGTTACAAAAGGGTTCATGTGACTTTCTATGTAAGAGATGTGGATCTCATCGATGAGTAGAAGGTAATGTGATTAACTTCATCTCTAGTAGTGTTAATAATATGGTAGATGGGCTATCCTACTCTGAATCAAATTGTAGTTGTGTTTTGTTACTATTCTCTAAAGTGCATACTATAGGTTGTGTTCGTAAAAACTAGCTATCTATTCTTCACTAGTTTATTTTTTTGAGGTCTCCTTTCTTGTTTAAGACATGGTGGATGCTAAGTGTTATTATTTGTAGGTGAATATACTACTATGAAATCTAAAGTAATCTAATCAACTGAATCTACCTCAATCAATCCCAATTTATTTTCTAAGGATAAAACTGTATGATACAAGTGCCTAAAAGAAGACTCTATCTGATATAATAGATTTTGGAGAAGAGGTTGGTGAAGCCCCTTAATAAAACTATGTTGAATCTCTAAATTTTTTGGTTTGTAGATCAATCTTGACATGTGAGTATTGAATCATAAGATATAATCATTGATTAGCTATGAAGTATTCTAATGGAGTCTGGCAAGTTTCTCATATGTAACATGAGGGCCCATGTTTGATATGTAATATCTGATAAATGCCTCCTCTAAGTCATCATATGTGTGCAAGGAACCGATAGGGAGTAGATAAAATAACCAATTTTGTGCTTCCTCCACTAATGTCTACTGGAATAACATGATTAGAATCAAAGGACTTGCATGATATAACAAAGCCTTTTGAAAGGCTTGAAGGTGTACGAATGGATCTCTTATTCCAACAAAGTGAGGTAATGATGGTATCTAGAAATGTTTATGTAATGAAGCTTTTACAAATTTCTTCAAAAGAGGGTTACTATGTAAGTCATTGGAATCCATCCAAGACTTATAAGCCTTATTTTCCAAGTTAAATAGATGTACTTGGTGTTGTAATTCACCAACTACATGCATCAAATAAATAATCTCCTGGGATGGTATATTAGAATCTTGAATTGGTTCATTTAATCATTAAATTTGATCATTAATTTTAGCCATGGGAATACTAAATTTAGAAATTGGATCATAGAGAGGGGGTGTGATCACTTTAACCTTTGGAGGAATGGTAAATTAGACCTTAGTAGAAGGTACCATTCTCTTTAGGTGAAGAGTGAGAATTGGGTTCTACTATAGTGAGGGGTGGCTTGGGACATTCATTTGTATCTTTATGTTTTATTGAATCACATTATAATTAAGTATAAGCTATGATGTTATCATTAACATGTGCATTATTTGAAATAGAATCATGCATATAAGTAAAAACAACATTTGGTAGTGTATTATGTTTGAGAGAAAGAGTAAGAGAAGAGTTAGAAACATGAGATGAATTTTATTCTTCACTACGTACATAGTAATAATCATTATTTAATGCATTATCATATGTAAAAAAAAATTCATACTCACTCTCTTTTTCATATTCATTTTCATGTTAAATATCATACTCATTATAACTTCCAGCATTGCTAGGGAGAGGGGTAAGAGAAGATGTTAATTATTTTCTAATATGCAATAAATTATAATCTAAATTTTAAATAATATGTGCATCTATTCTATCCATGGATAGAGTGTATGCATTATTTTTATTTTCAATATGAGAATTAAGAGTAAGAGAGTTATCATTTAGACATTCTTTTCATAAAATAGAGTTGAGAGCGTGAGATGCATAATTTGAACTATGCATTAGAAATTTTATTATATTACATTTATATTGTTTTGTTTTGAACATAAAAGTAGAGAGAGAGAGAGAGAGAGAGAGAGAGAGAGAGAGAGAGAGAGAGAGAGAGAGAGAGAGAGAGAGAGAGAGAGAGAGAGAGAGAGAGAGAGAGAGAGAGAGAGAGAGAGAGAGAGAGAGAGAGAGAGAGAGAGATATTAGGTTCACATGGAAGCAAATTATCACCAATAAGAGGTTATTTTGGAAGTGCATGACTAATTTGTTCATTTGGTGCCTTGCACATATGAGAATGAGGTGAAAAGTACCTTTCCCATTTATCAAAATTCTTTTCTTTAGAAGAGAGAATAAAAGAAATAGGTTTGAGAAAAGAAGATGCATCTAATTTTTCTTCACTATCAATTTCACATGTATCATCATATTCCTCATTAAAATAATAATAATTATCTTCATTTTAAATGAAATCATTTTCTACATTTTTAGCTAATGTGCAATTTTGCAAATTTGTCCATTCATTGTCATAATTATGAGAAAAATTTAGAAATTGATCTATGGGATGAGAGGGAAGAAGTGCCTTAGTGGCCATTTTATTTCTTTCACCAAAGATATTATGTAAAATTAATATTGAGCAAATAAATGCAAAAATAAATACTAGCATAGAGATTTTGAAAATATATTTGGCACTCTAAACAATTTATAAAAATTCCACACTATTTTTCTAAAAAATTGCAAGGAAAGCTTGGGGTTTGAGGACCTAGTTTGGAAATCTAGGGTTTTGGATTGGGGTTTTAGAATTTTTGAAAATTATGGCTATAATTTAAATTCTAAAAATAATTTTAAATAGGATAAATGTATAATTTTTTTAAGAAATAATAAATTTTAAATTTATTTTTTACATGAAATAACTACTAATATTGATATTTTGAAAATATTTTGACATTCCAAACAATTTACAAAAATTCAAAAATAATTTTATAAAAATTGTAAGGCTTGGGGTTTGAGGACCTAGTATGGAAATCTAGGTTTTTGGGTTAGGGTTTGAGAATTTTTAAAAATTATGGTTATAATTTAAATTCTAAAAATAATTTTGAATAGGATGATTACACAAAAAATTATACAAAAATTAGAAATTAGAAATTTAGTTTTTGCTTAAAATTGAAGAAAAAACCCTAAGAGTACATAAGGTTTTAGATTTGTTCAAATTAATTTAGGTTCACCAAATATTTTTTTTAATTTTTGGGAAACTTGTGTTTAGTTCTTAAATAATAAAGGGTCTTATAGACACCAAAAAACTACACATTTATAGTTTTTGATGACTAAATGCCTCAGGATCCCCTAAAACTTATTAAACCTTCCCAAACCCCCCTTAACCTAACTAAATAACTATTCTCCTAGTCACAAATATCATTCAAAATCACTATTCAAAAGTACTATTCACTATCACTATTCACTATGGGACCCACTATCATTATTCATGGTGACATGGCATGTGACATGTCAAGTGACATGGGAGGTGATTTGGGAGGTGATGTGGAAAATGATGTGGCTTGATGTGGGACATCATACCCCACCTAGGACCCTTCCCAAAGTGCTTGATGACCACATTCAAGCATCATAAGTCCCCCCCTTGAAATGTGGTGAATTTACCCTTAAGGGGTTATTATTAAACATGTATTTTTGTCTTCCCACATGAAATTAGACTTAAAAAAATACACCTACCCCTTTAATACTTTGGAAAATACAAAGGGCACCCATTTTTGATTTTTTAACCCAAATGAATGCTCACCAACCCGTATGGGAGACTTTCCAACCCACATGTGAATCCCCACCAACCTCACCTTGGATTTTTCATCCCCCACATGGAAAATGATGCCAAATTTTGTGTGCCACCTCTTGAAGTGTTTTAATGAAGACAAATAAGGGTGGTAAAAAGTATTCAGTCTCATTCAAACCCATGTACATGATTTCCATTCAAACTTGGATTCATGTGTAAAGAGGGAGATTTTACAACCCACATGGGAATCCCCACCAAAATCACCTTGAATAAATCATGAAACACTTGAAAAAATTCGAATTTTTTCACTATCCCACTCTTTTGGCATGTTTCCCAACATCAAATGCTATAAATACCCCCCTCCTTCACCAAAGGTAAAGTTGGAAGTTACTCTTTGGTTTTTAACATCTTATTGCAGGTTTTAGAGGAGGTCATCATATTAGAGGTCATTATCATCTTGGAGGAGAAAATATCAAAGAAACTAAGCTCTACCAAAATTTCTTCAAGCTTTATCAACATTCAACCATCATCAACATCTTCAAGCCACTTCAATAACATTAAGGTAATTTACTTTGTTTTATAATTTTAGTTCTTTATTTATTTCCCTTTGGAATTTTATTTTCTTAACATCCATACTCTTGAGATCTTAACCCATTACTCTTTATCCCATTCATCCCATTTAATCCCTTTGGTTATTTCCATTTCATCTATCTCATTTATATTATTCACCTCTTTGCCTCATTTACCTATTTTCCCTCTTTTCCATCTTTACCTTTATTTTTCCTTTTCCATATTTACTTATTTGCATAATTTATATATCCATATATTTTTATACTTTTAGACTTGACCATCTACCCAAACCAACAAAACAATCCTTTTGACCCTCACCACTTTACCAAACCAAAACCATAACCTTTACCAATTTTCAACATTAGAATTAATTAAACTATTGCATTCATTTAGTTATCTTTTGAAAAGAATTTAACTTTATTATATAAATTTTATTTATTTACTATTTTAGTATCATTCATTTTCTATTTTCATATAAAATCTACTTCTTTTTTCATTTTAACTTAAGTGTTTTGAAGAAGGTGGATTGATAGCCTCCTAGAAAGCTTTCACTTCTAGGATCTAGCTCCTACTAGGCAACCCACCCATCTACTTGTCTAAAAAACAAGTTTATTTTAGTGTTTTTTAATTTATAGGTCATCCTCTAAAGCCAAAGAGGAGATCTCCACAATCACTTGGATCCAATGCACACACATTCAACAAGTTTTTCTACACATGCTATTCCTAGTTTCTTTCTTTTTAAAAATAATAATAAAAGCAAAAAATTAGATAGAAACATGTCTAGACTGAGTAGAAAAATTTGATTTAATATGATAAAATATAGATTTTTTTAAATTAATTACATGGGATAATTAAACAACTTATTTGTAAAAACAAGCTGAGATGACTATTTCAGAGGATGAAAACTATTATGTAGGGCTAAGATGTCTAAAACTTGAATCTAGATTTTTTTCGGTGAAAGGATAGGATCACCAAAAATAAGACACCTTGGTATCTAGTACTATAATCTAATTTCTACCACTATTTGTTAAACTAGTCACAAAGTTCTAAGCTTTCTGGGTTTTATTTATTGTCTTTGTATTAGTCTATCTATGAAATTTTAGATCTTGACTATTGATAGAGCTCCTTGTAGAGATGATTCGGTATTCAAACCTTGAGTCTATTTAAACATATGAATCAAAAAATATATTAAAATCAAAAGGTGGAAAATTTGGTTAGGTGAAGAATGATTCCATGATCTATAACCCCTATTATCTTGATCACTACTTATATTAACCCTCAAGCTAGGGTCTCATATCAAATGCAATTCTCCCTTAGGGAATGTGCATAATCAATGCATATAGTAGATGCAAGAATGAACTTTTGCCTAGGCCCTTCCTTGATCAATCATGAAAGTCTAGGTGTGATGCAAAATGTTGAGTTATGCTATTAACTGATTTTTAAGTATGTTTTATGTCAAAGTAGGAAGTGCTAGATATAAAATGCCTTGTGTAGTCCTTTATATAGGAGACTCTTTGTTTTGAATTTGGGAACTTTATTCACATTTGGATGAAATTGGAAAACTTAAATATGAAGCTAAGAAAGGGTTTGGGACTCATTAAATGAGGTAAATTGACTACTAAGACTCAAAACATAGTTATATAGGAGCATTAGAAATGGGATACCCTAGGGTTCAACACTATGGTCCAATCTTAACACTCATATCCTACAATAATGAGACCTAAGGGGATGGAATAATCATGGGAAGTGGAGTTTGGTTGAGCTAAAATGACCATCTAGAATGCTATAGATAACTAGAAATAAGCAAAAAGGTGACTCAAGCATGAAATAAGACCAAAAAGAGTAGAACAAAAGACAACTAATTTGAATAAGGCTCATATTCTCCAATCAGAGTTTCCTATAAAAGGATTATGAAAATACATGATATGTGTGGTTTCTTGACCAATTTAGGGTGTATAAAACTTCCTCAAATTAAATCCTAGAGAGAGAAGAGTAAGAATATTTAGTTTAGATTGCATGCCACTCACTTTGCATCCACTTGGCTGGGAGGAGATGTTGAGGAAACTCCTCCCCAACTGTCCAATAAAATTCTATAGGTGATCCCAGTGCCTTCTCCCCCTTGAGATCATATTAATCATACCAAATTTCCACCCCCTCCACCTATAGTGATTTAGGTAGCTTAGAACTAACTAATCCAAACTTGGGTGACTCGGTAATAAATGGCTCAAGCTCAAGCATCTCACCCTAGACTACACAAGATTTGAGCTTTAATGTTAGTGATATCCCAAAGATGAGCTTGGGGAAGAAATATAAATAGGCACGGATACATGTCCCTTTTCCCACTCCCCCACTCTCCAATAGTCTCTCATAATACCACCCAACTTCCCATCCCTTCAACAGTCTACTCAATTAATTCCTCCTCTCTTCCCCAATTTTCTTCCTCCATTATTAACTCAAGTGCCTATGGCCTTGGCCATGCATAGTGTCCTAACTTATTCATTTACATCTACCTCATACATTCTCTAACCTGGGACTTCCCCAATGCCCCCATTGGTCATTCCTTAGGTTTAAATTCTTGTCAGTGCCCTACTTCTACCAAGTACCCTAGTAAATCCAATAGTAAGTACACCCATGTGCATATATCAAATGACTTGGTACATCTAATGACTCCTTTTGTGGCCCAACAACTTCCTTAATTGGCCATCTCAACATTTCCTACCTTTTCTCCCTCTATTTTTGCATCTAGAGTGGATCTACCCAAAAGATTAAGGAATAAGTAGAAGGTATCTCACTTTCAACCTTCAGCACAAGTACCTATCAATCTCACTTGACCTCTTCCACAAGTTTCTAATAATCCTCTAGTGTCAACCCTAATGAATGTTCATATTGGTTCTCTACCTCCCTTTTTCCTCACCTCAATCTCTCAGGGATTCAAATTTAATCAACCAATATCTTCCCTTTTACTAAACACCCCTCTCTCAAAGGTCATTTCCCCTCAAATTGGTATGACCCAAAGTCAAAGGTGGGTGTAGATGTTCCCTTGGGCATCCCCATTCATCTTTCTTTCATACACCCCATGTATCCTTCTCCTCTACTACTTTCCTCATTAATCCCTTATGCTTCCTCCATACCACCTCCACCTCATCCTCCACCTCTCACTACCATCTCCACCACTCCACCAATACCTCCCCAAACTCAAAGGATGGTCTTAGTGGCACAGGTGCTAGAGATGACAATACAAGGAGACCTAGATATGAAATGGGATTTTGATTACACCATAGGGAGTATGCAAAGTCTCCTCATACAAATTTATACAAGAGGGGAACCTTATGGTCTGGTAGACCTAAAAATATATGTTTTCCCTCACCAATGTGAGTACTTTAACTGGTGAAGAAAAGGTGGTCAAGGATCCTATCTCAATTCTTTGGGATACCCAAACAATGTTATAAAAACTATTAGAAGACTTGAAAAAACCTGTCTAAACCTTAGAAGTGAATTTGAAGATCTCATTACCTATTGAGTTAATTGGATATGTCAAGGATGACATATTGAAGCTTTTTGTAGTAATGGAAATGGTGGTGGAGACTCTAGAAGATGGTTGGGTGCTCATTTAATATACCCAAGCCTTGATATAGTTTAGAGAAAATACAAGAGGCTAGTGGTCATCTTCATAATGCCATGTTCCTAGAGTTAAAGTTGAAGCCCACTTTAGACTTTATCTTATACTAGACATATGCTAGGAGTAGGAGAACCATAATGGAGGAATGGCTAGGTTTGGACCAAACTATGATAGACCCCATGTAAGATGGTAATAATATGATATTGGCCTACTTTAAGTAGGTCAATATCTCTATGTCATTTCACCCAAATGGCATCCTACTAGATAAGGGTGAATTTGGGGTCCACCTAGGTCACTTGGACCAAGTTATGCAAGACAAGGTGGAAAAATCAAATAAAGTTGGAGCACATGTATTACTCAATCTCTCAACCCAATCCCAAACAAGCATAAGCTAGGTGTATGTAGTCAAGGTGGCTATAGAGGCTCACCTCTATGTCTACCAAAGGCTCATGGCCCAATCAGAGATGATTTTTAGGGAGTCAATGAACCTTACCAAATGAGACTGAGAATTAATCCTCAGGGTAGCAAATTTGGAAGCTCAAGAAGCAAAGTCCAAATAGTTGGGAACCAACCCATTTTCACCTCCTCTATGTATTGGTTAAGTGGCCCCCTACATATATTTTTGAAATGAGTGAAGAGGATATTCTCATTTTTTTGAATAATACATTTTTAATAACCAGGAGTGGCTATCATATCCCAAGATGAGAATCCCATTCTACGTAGAGGTTATCCCCATCCTTATCTATAAATGTGTAACTGGATTGTGTTTTTAGGATCAATAATTCATAGCTCTAAAGTGTTGTTAGATTTAAGTCAAGATTTCACCTACTTCTCCACCCTTTCAGACTACGAAAAGTAGGACACGATAATTTTTTTTTATGATCTACAATTGTGATAATTGAAAATATTTAGAATATAATGTAGATTTAACACAACATAATAGATATTAGTGGACCAAGTTGTCCAAATATTCACTTATATGTAGAAATAGAATATATCACCCTTAATGTAGGAGAAACACCATATAATACTCATTTAGGAAGGAATAACTCCAAAATGTCTCTTCAAGGGAAAAACCTCCAATATCCTCTTACAATAGAAGTGTAGACACTAGAAAACTGCACACATGGTCCTAGTTATTAAAATGCCTTTGGGTTTCTATTTAACCTCTTTTGACTACATCTACAAGGTTGCAAAACCTACCTAACCTAACCCACTTACATAACTTAGAGTCAAGTTATCCACTTGAATAACTTAATTCACCTTTTCACCATTTTAATCCACCTTTTCCCTAGGCCCTCGATTAACAACAGTCAGGGTGACTGATGACGATCACCTTAGTTAGTGATGGTTAGGTTGCACTGCCTAGACTTTTAGCATGAAAGACACATGTAAACCATTTATTTTATTTTTTAAATAAGCTTGTCTAATTTTTGTTTTTATCCTTTTACATGGATGACTTGTATTTAGAAGCCATATCCAATCCCCACTTAAAACAACCACTTCAACCTCTTACCTTGCCTATAAGAGAAAGAGGCCTGGGAGGTCAAATTCATCTATAATTATCATTAAGAGCTTTGTGTATCTAGAATATATTTTTATAGGTAAATCAAAATCATCAACATTATCAAGTGCCATCAACCATTTTATTGGGAGCCAATTATCCATCACCTCTTGACCAAGATTTTAGGTACCGTTACTTTTCTAGAATCAGCCCAGATTCTACCAATAGGCAATCTATCTCAACCATCTAACCATATAACTTTTAGTAAGATAATTATTTTCTTTTTGGTATCTACTTATTGTATTTCCATTCCAAGATCAGCCTAACACTTATCTACCTCTCAAAACTTACCTTCTGAATCCCATCAATGAGCAACATCAACCGCAATTCCACTAACAGGAAACTGCTGATGGTTAGCCTCAACCAATGATGGTTAGATGACCAACGATGGTTCTCCTTGACTAGTGATGGTTAGACAACCGATGATGGTCACCTATGGTACCAAATACCAACAAGTTAATTCCTCCTACTTGCACCCAACCAAATCTAGTTTTTTGTGTCCCTACCCATTCACAAGATTCTTTTAGATTTTTTAAAGCATACCTTGACCCCTTAGAACTAATACTAATCAATTTATCATTAATTAGATCATTTTTAGTCTATTTTTATTAACAAGCATTCTTGTGTTCAATTTAGTACCTTTTTATTATTGATGCAAGTACCTTATTACTAGTTTTATGAACTTGATTGTTTGAAACATGTAAATTGATAACCTTTAAAGAAGCTCTCACTTTTGAGATCTAGCCATTGTTAGGAAATCCACCCAAATATGTATCTAACAAAAAAGTTTTCTTTAGTGCTTTCTTATCTGCAAGTCTTCTTCCCAAGCTAAAGAGAAGCTCTTCACAATCTTCTGATTCAGCGTAGACACAACCAAATAGGTTTTTCAACCATACAAATACTGAGTTTTTTCTCTCTTTCTTAGAATTTAAGTGAAAATTTACATGAAACATTCTAGCATGCATAATGAGACATAGAGTCTTTACTCACCTCTACTTTGAATTTGTATGTTCTCTCTATTTGTGCTCATAATTGAAATTTATTTTAGGCTTAAAATCAATTGCATCCATTTATTTCCTTTAACATTAGTTCACTTTGAATTAAATAAAAATAATTTTATGATATCACCACTTTTGTTGTACACACTATCCAAACCACTTTCATCAATCAAACATCAATACAATTTGAGATAAGGCCTGACTGGGATTTCATCACCTAGAAATCACCTTACCCTTTCTTGACAATCCTACTTGGAGGTCATTACCAAGGGGAGAACCAACTCATATCTTTGGTTGAGTATAAAATTTTGATATCAATATATATTGGTTAATCACCTGACACTTTTATCATTGTGGGATTCTGAAGTTAGGGGGTAGGCCCCAATACCAAGCTATGTATTGATTCTAATACAAATTCTTTAGAGTACTTAAATAACCTAAAATCAACCATAGACTACTTCTATAGTACCTAATCTATAAGCCAACTTCTATCACACATTCTCATAACATAAGGCATAAGCCAAAAATGAGATTAAAACTAACCTCTAGGCCTAATGTACATCATAGTGTGTGTCTTGATTGCCTTGATCATTTTTTTGTCTTCATCTTGTTTGAGTAGTGAGTTTGTTCTTGTTTTTTCTCCCCTTTTTCTTATATGTTTCTCACTCACTATCAGTGAAGAGACTTGGTAGAGAAGAATCCATCAACTTCTTCTACCTCCTCAGCTATGGAGTACATCTTTGAGGTAGAAGATTCACATCATGTATTAGTAATCTCTACTTTTCCTCATGTATTTCCATAAGGAGACATAGACTTTACCACTTTTTTGGACAATAATCCAATTTTCCTTTAGCACTACCTTAACACATCCCCTCACCATGTCCTAGTTCTAAATCCACCTTAGGACCCTCCTTATGGCATGCCATCCTACCTTATGAGGGGTGTTCCTTTTTCTATAATCACCACCTAACCTTTTACCACCTAGGCATCTTTATCTACTAACACTTTTGACATCACAAGTAAAAACTAACCTATCCAACCAACCACTAGCCTTACATCTTCTGCCTCTACCATTGACTCATCTACCTTGGGGATAACCCAAGCATCAACCCATCACACTCCATTTGTTATTAGATCACCCTCTATCAGCACCACCAGTCTTCCCTTTGTCAAACCCAACCTAGTGGTTAGCACCACTTTACCAAGCTTGGGGGTATCTATCCCTTCTAATTCAACACCTACTAGCATAAAAGTCACTACTTCCCCTCTTATTACCAACTCAACAACCATCCATGCCCAATCCATAGGAACCCCTCAACAGGTATCCATTACACCCAATCTAGGATACATCCCTAACCCATAAGGGTTTATACCTATTACCCAACCACCATCATCCACCTACCCTATCCAACCTCTACTATCCACATTCCAATATGTGGCAACATCTCGACCACCAAACAATTCTTGTATGTTACCCAATCTCAACCACAATATCCACCTTACAATCCTTTTGGTGTACCACCTAAAATTGACTTAATGAAGATGCTCATAGACAATATTAAAAACCATGAGTCATCCATTTTGAGGGATCATAATATTCTATCCTATGATCAAATTTATAATGAACCTATTCATACCTTTGTCCCCATTAGACCTTACCCTCCTCAATTTTATATTCCAAAATTTACCAAATTTTAAAGCAAGGAGGACCCCCAACATCACCTTATGGATTTTAGTCATGTATGTTACATGATTTATTATGATGATGCCCTTTTCATTTGAACCTTACCCATGTCTTTATCTGGCCTAACACTTGATTGATATAGTTCCCTCACCAAGCATTCCATCTTTTGTTTCACCCAACTAGCACAAGTCTTCTTAGATCACTTTTCCATTAACATTTCCAACAAGGTCTTTATCAATGACCTCTATTCTATCAAGAAATTCAATGATGAGTCCATTTTTGATTTCATCACCCATTATAGAAGCTTGATTAATCAAACTTTGTTGTCCTTGCCTCAACCTAGGCTTATAGAGATTTTCACTTGAGCTTTCACCAAGCATATCTCCTCTACATTACATGTCCAACGATTCAAAATGTTTGATTAGGCTTTTACCATGGAACTTAAGTTAGAGAAACAAGACATAGATGAGGGTAAATTGAAGTTACAAAAAAATAACTCTACCTTAAAAACCAACAAAACCTCATCCTCCAAAATAGGCAATCAAGTTAACTCTGTGACTAAGAACAAGGGAAATATGAATGCAGTTATCCTTAAGGCTACCCCACTACCTAATGTCAATCAAAAAAACTCTCCCAATCCCTCTAACCAAAACTCATAGAACCCAAACTGAAGCAATGAAAAATAATATACTCCACTTGGATAATCTTATGCCTTAGTTTTGAAAAAGTTACTAAAGGCTAACATGATACAACTTCCACCCATCAAACCTCCTCAAAATTTTGATTTTTCTCATCCCATGCCTATTTAGTATAATGAGAATGACTTTTGTGCCTTTCATTAGGTAATTAGACATGATGTCAACCAATTTAATATCTTTAATAATGTTGTTCAAAGCCTAATTATCAAGGGGGAACTCACATTGGATAACCCCCATGCCCCTCAAAATCAAGCTCTTGACATCTTCAAGAAATATTTTCTCAACCATGCCCCTTTCAAAAATGAGGACATATAGGCCAAATCCTCTCATGATGCCCACACAGTCAATATGGTTTGTGGTACACCTATCCATGAGGACCCAATCATCCAATCTACCTACTTTTCCTCCACCTCACCTACTGAGGTGATGGAGTCACCTTCCCCTCCTTTAGAGACCCAAACCAAAGAGGTTCATTTCTCCCTATCCACATTCCTAGAAGCTTTGGAATCATCACATACCACATCAACAAGTGCATTTAAACAAAAAAATGTTATTGATTCACTACCTCCACCAACTATTGAACAAACCACCACTTCTATGGACATCATCCCTAGAGGAGAAGATTTTCCACCTACACCTCTCATGAAAGAGATATTTATCCTAACGTTACCTACCTCACCTCAATAAATCAACCAACCTACCATCCATCCTCCCCAACCTACAAGTCTATCTTTTGCATCCACTACCCATAGATCAAAACTAGTACACAAACCTTTTTCCACATTAGTGTAGAAATTGGAATTTGCCTTAAAACTAGACATATATCAAGACACTTTTTGGAAACACCTAGGGATACCTTACATAATCAAACCTAAACATTTTATCATTCCTAAATAACCAATCCATCATTTATCTAATGACTCTTAACCCAATCAGGACTTCTACCAACCCCTCACCTTCTCAGTCAACCAAAATAACCACCTCTCCAACCACCACATTACCGACTAAACCTTTCAAAAATCTTGGTGCCTTCCCTTCTCAGATTTTAGTTTACCCATATTTGAAAGTGGAATTAACCTCACCCAAGCCTATACCTACGTCTTAACCCACACCAACCAAGGGGATGAAAACATTGAAGAGCTACATGACTAAGACTCTACCTCCAACTACCTTGCCCTCTATCTTAAGGCCTCACGCTTCCACTTTGCTTAAAAAACAACCTCATTTTAACATATTTTTCCTACTATCATTGGTTATGCCAACCAACTTATTATTTAATGCATTGGTCCTTCCTAAATTACCAATAGTTAGACCATCAAACTCAACCACCCCAACTACTAGCATACTTAGACCAAAACCATTGACCAAAAACACCACCTTACCCAAACCATCTCTCACCAAACCTATTATCACCAACATGCCCATAATACTAACCAAAAATATGATCCCTAAACCTTTATTCACTCTATTATAATCCTATACAATAATTATTCAAATATTATTATAGACCTTATGCCTCACATTACCTCTTATCAGACCTTTTGATCCTCTTGGTTCAAAGCTGACCTGGTATAATGACCATCAAATATAATCTTATCATAGGATATCTATGCATGACATGGAGAATTACAAATATATATAGGTCATTATCCATAAACTCTATGGTGATGATGATATTTTATTAGAAGACCTTCCCTTGACCCCTTTATCAATACACCTAATAACTAGTTGCCAACACATTCCTAATCCCCCACTCTCACCTCAAAGTGATGAAGAATATACCCAACCTCCCATGAAACCTATCCCCTCTATTCATACCATTAATGTGGTCACACAAACATAATAAAAGGATAAAGGGAAGGCCAAAGTGTCCATTCCATGGACATACCCACCAACCCCTCCTAAACCAAACTAGATCCACACCTCTACGTCTATAGCTAACCCAAATTTACCATCTTATGCACATAAAAGGCTAACCCCTTTGAATCCATTAGGAGATTAATTATTAAACAACTTCACTATACCCAAGCTAATATTAGTCTTTATGAACTCATTTACACCTCACCTCACCATCGTCAGGTCATGGTAGAGGCTATGTAGGCCATTAAAGTCAGACTAGGGGATTCTTGACCTATAAAAGCCTTCATAGGTTCTCTCCAACTCTCTACCCTTATTACCTCTAAGGACTTGGAGATAACTTGTATCCATATTGAGGGCCCAAATACCCCTCTTTTTATTATAACCCATATCAACCAAACCTAGATCAAATAGGTTATGATCGATGGGGGAGCCAATATCAACATCATCTCTTCCCATGCCTATGACCATACTCAAGCTACTAGATAATGTTATGTATGAAAATTCATTCACCCTTATATCCTTTAATGACACTATGACCACCACCTTGGTAATTTTCATCATTCACATTTTATAGGACCTTGCACACTCCCTAAACTCTTTTATGTGGTTGAAAGTGAATTTTAGTACATGTTTTACTAGGGAAACCTTAGATCCATGCCATGGGTTGTGTACCTTTCACCCTCCATCATTATGTCAAGTTTGAACATGAGGGTCAAGTTATCACCATACAAAATGACCCTAGCCCTTTCACAACATGCAATATGACCTACTGACCTAATGACATTCTCCTACCTCCACCCAAAGCACCATAAATGACCACCACCAAGTTCTCACCCATAAAATTCAAATTTATTACTTCCCCATCTACTGAGGCAAATACCAATTCATCTATTCTTGTATAAAATATACCCATCACTAATCCCTTGAAACCTACCTTCCAATGCCTTACCCTTGGAGAATACCATCTCCTTACCCTTGATGTCTTCCAAACTCCTTTAGAATATGAAAATCTTAACCACCAAATAAGTTATAGCCCCAACATTGGATCCATTACCCTCTTGGGGCCTCCAAGCTATCAAACCCACTTTATATATGGGAGAATTTATAATCCACTTAATGATACTACCACTCCCTCTCCACCTCAATCATTCATCTCTAACTTTTCTTACTTGTACAACCTAGACTTTTCCAAGCTATACCTCCATAGGTGTGGATGAAAAGGATTTGGTTTAATATAGTATGAGTATGGACCACACACATTAGTCTCAATTTAGAACTACAAGCCTCACAATAAATATGGCTTTAGATTTATTCTACCCAATAAGAATAAAATTAAATAACTTACTACTACCATTGTTGAAGAAGAGACCCCTTCCTCACTAACACCCCACTCCCAAATGTGATGATGAGGACATCATCCAACCTAACATTTTTTTCATCAACATGATTAACCTCACCCCCTGACTTATCAAAAAGAAGGGGAACCCATATCCATCCCTTTAATCCATCTTGAATTGGTGGGAGAGGACTCTCCTACCATTCACACTGTTTAGTGCTAGGATGATGATTTTATTCTCACCTACCTTAGTGCATCTGATTCCTCCATCCAAAAATCCTTACCTCTAAAGATATAAACCATGTTAGATGAATCCAAGATGGATATTAACATAGGTACTTTAGATAACCCCCATGTTGTCAAATTAGGCCAAAATATCACCCCTTAAGAACTACATGACTTCTTTACTTTCCTCTAGGACCAAAGTATTACATTTACTTAGTCATATATCGACATGCCTAGTATTGACCCATCCATTACCACCTACAACATTGTGACTAATCATGATTCTATGCCTGTTAGATATAAAATTCATTACATGCATCCTCATATAGCTCTTCCTATCAAATAAGAGCTCCAATGCCTCCTTTTTTTCAACTTCAATTAACCCATTGGTTATCCTCAATGGGTTTCAAACATCGTGCCTATCACTAAAGGCATACAGGGACTATGTGTCTGTGTGGAATTTCATGACCTCAACCTCACCTTCCTAAAACATGACTTTTTTTTACCTAGTATTGACCAACTTTTTGATCTTACGATAGGCCATAATATGTTGTCACTCATGGATGGATTCTTGGGTTATAAAAATTCTTATTGCCCCTAAAGATCAGCACAATACCAACTTTATCACCCCATGGGGGGATTTATATTATAGAGTCATGCCCTTTAGGCTTAAGAATGCTGGTGTAACCTACCAATGTGGTATGACCTATATTTTCCATGACCTTATCCATACAATCATCAAAGACTATGTAGATGATCTTCTTAGGAGGCCCAAACTTCATAAAGACCACTTAGACATTCTCAATAATATATTTGAGTGACTTATCCATTATCATGTCCAACTCAATACCAAGAAATGTATTTTGGGGTCTTCTCAGTCAAAATTCTAGGCTTCATCATTTTCCTTTAAGGAATCAAGGTTGATCCAGCCAAAATTAAATCCATATTTGAGATGATACCTACAACAAATATTAACCAACTCTACAATTTACAGGGGAAGCTCCAATCCATTTTCCTCTTCATCTCCTAGCTCTCTAATCGGTGTCAACCCTTCCACCACCTCTTGAAAAATGACATATCTTTCAAGTGGGATGTCAATTGTCAAAAGGCCTTTGATACACTCAAAGAGTACCTTTTATCTCTACCTATCCTCACACCTCCTAAGGATGACCAATCTTTCTACCTTTATATCTTTGCCACTGACCATTCCCTAGGGGCAATGTTTACCCATCACAATGAACAATGTAAAGAGAAAGATATCTATTACATTAGTCACACACTTGTTGAGTACATGAATCAATACACACATACCAATAAACTATGCTTTGATCAAATCTTTATGGCCACCAAAATTCACAAATACCTTCTTAACCACAAAAATTTTGTCATAACTAATACCAACCCTTTCAAGTACATTCACTCCAAACCATACCAATAAAAACATATGGCTAAGTGGATCATGCTTTTAGCTAAGTTTGACTTTGAGTTCCTCCAATATAAATATATCAAGGTTCAAGTCATTACCGACCAATTAGCTAACATAGCCCTAACAAACAACCAACTTCCTTCTCTTAAGTTTATAGATGAGTCTATCGCTAGCCTATCTCAAGAAGATTTCACCAATCAAGTAACCATTTTTTTTAATGGTTCTAAATGTTATCATGGTGGGGGAGTCGGTATCATCCTTATCCCCCTTATGAGTGAGCCAATTCCTTTGTCATTTGAACTCAACTTTGAATGTACCAATAATGTGGCCAAATATAAAGCCCTAGTAATAGGTCTCTAAACTGCCTTAGCCTTAGGTGTCATAACAATCAATATCTTTGGTGACTCCTAACTTGTGGTCAATCAAGTTAATGGAATTTAATAGTGTAATAATGGGATTTTATAATTATATAGATAGTTAGTCACACCACTTTTGACATCATTCAAACACTACCATATTCAAACCACCTCGTGATTTACCAATAAGTTTGCTGACACCATGAATTTTCTTTCATATTAGATCTCATCATCACCCTCAGACTCCAAAGTTTTTGTCATCATCCATCACCTCACCAAACCTTCCTACACCAATTCAAACACTCCAACCATATTTAGTTTAGAGGAGATACTACCTGACCTTTGGTATCAAAAAACCTTTGACTATCTTCACCTTGGATTAATTCCTTTTGTCCTCTCTAGGAATGCATGATGAGAATTTACTTAGAGCACCTCTCATTATACTATTATGGGAGGATTTATTTACAAACATGGTTTTGATGGATTCCTATTGTATTGCCTCCATGGTCCTGAAGCCTCTCACAATATCAAATAAATGCATGATGGTATATCTATGATGATCACTTTAGTGGACTCATTATTGCTAAGTGTATCCTCTACTTAGGCTATTACTAGATTACCCTTAACCAAGACTATTGTGGTTATGTGAAAACGTGTGTCAAGTGTCAACAACATGCTAATTTACATCATGCACCTAGCAATAGTATTTGCATTTCCATGGAATTTTGGCCCTTTTCAAAATGGGGTCTAGACCTTATTGGTGAAATTAACCCCCACTCTTCACAATGATACCATTCTATCATTATTGCAATTGAATATTTTACCAAATGGGTTAAATTTATTCCTTTTATCTCAACACAATCTGAAAAGACTATCAAATTTATCACCCATCATATCATCTATCATTTTGGTGTTCTCCATAAGACCATCATTGACAAAGGAAAATCCTTCAAAAACAAAAAAATCTAGGGCCTTTATGATGTATTTGGTATTAAACTTAGCTTTTCATCACCTTATCACCCATAAGCAAATGGAAAAGCAGAAGCCTCTAACAAAACCCTTAACAACATGCTTATCAAAATGGTCAATGCCTTAGGTCGAGATTGGTACTTACATATCCTTTTCACCTTATGGGTATATTGTACTAGCATTTTAACCCCTATAGGTGCTATACTTTTTATCTCATGTTTGGAGCTAAGGATATATTGCCTCTTGAAATCCAAATACACTCTCTTCGCATATCTTTGTGCGTCCTTATTTCAAAAGATGATTATGGTCAAGAATGTTTATCTCAAATTGAGCTACTTGACAAGCATTGTTTGGCCACTCTTTCCCATATTAATTTCTCTCAAAACAAATCAAACACACCTATAACATACACATAAAAGTAAAATATTTCAATAGTGGTGATCTTTTTCCCAAATAAAATCAACATGTAACTAATATAAAGAAAAGCAAAAGGGGAAAATTTGCTTTCAATTGTCTTGGACCCTACATCATAACCCATAAGTATGGATTAGGAGCTTATCATTTAACATCTCTCAAAGGAAAACCAAAACCTAAGCCTCTTAATGCTTTTCAAATGTGTCCCTTCTATTGTTAAATAGGGACCACAATCATCATTTATCTAACTTGAGCTCACCCCCTACAACCACATTTATTTCCCTCTTTTTAGCGGTAATCGACTATAATTGAATCATGTGATTATATATCATAATCATAGCCCAATATTGAACTATGGGTACCATAGATCTATCCATGGCATGATTCTCATAGTACTTCCCACCTTCTTAATATTGATTTCTATGGTCATTGTCACTTATACCCTTTTTTTTACCAACTAAACCTTCATATCATCTTAGTCATGATTTCATAAAGGTAATCCCTTGAGCATGTATAAGTAAATCTATGTCAATCAAAATCAAACAAAATTAATAAAAATATCAAAAGTTAAAAACAAATCATGGGTCATCCTTAAAATTCATAGACTGCTCCCTTAAAGGACAACTATTGAAAACTTATTCTAAAATTGCAAACCATAAGGTGGACTACTCCCTTGAAATACAACTATCAAAAGCATTTGAACTAAGCACATAAACTTAGACCACACCCTTGAAGGATGGCTGAGTAAAACATTTTTTAAAGTTAGTAATTTCTTAGAAGCTTCTCACATCAATCAGCTTCCCCAACCCTAAAGCAAATTCAAAATAGCAAAAACCCCCAATAAAAAAAAAAAAAAATTTTGACATCTACAATTGACTCTCATAATAGTAATAATATTGGGAACCCATAATCAGATCTCCTTCATATACTTCTCACATCAATCAGTCTACACTTTATATATGAGAACAGACTTGTTTATACTACCTCTTTGGAAGCCTATAGAAGGGGCATGCTAGTCTCACTAAAGATTCTAGTTTCTCCCATTCTCCCTCCACATATCATATGCATAAGATTATGAGCTTACTTGACACAATGTGATAAAAATACCTATTTTTCAACCTACGCATGCTAATGTGAAGCATTTGAAAAGGATTATTTTCACTAAACCAATCCAACTTTGATTTTTATTTTGGTTTGTTGCTAATGGAAAGGAATTGTATTCCTTTTTTATCTTTTATTAATTCATTTAGACATACATCTCATGATCCTCATCAATTTATTAAAACATATAGTTTGTTATTTACGTAATTAATGTATTCTTATCTTTAACCATATTCACATTTTATCTCCATAAGCATAAACAACAACTATCAAATCAAAAGTATGAACATCATCAACTATATTTGTAAACAACATCATCTAAATATCTATGAGAAAAACATAAAGAAAACCTATCCTCAACATTATCCTATCCATTAACCATAATGACATCATAGGAGAATATAATCATAACTTTACACCATCATAAGCATACATCAAACCAATGATCAAGACATCAATCCATATACCATCTATCACTCTACCCATTCACCATGACATTAGCATAGTGCATCTTATAAACATCAACTCATGCCAAGCACATAAAAATTATCATAAACAAATATATTACATTATCACATTACATACATCCATCAATAACACAAACTTTCACATCCATGAACAAAATCAAGACATCATAGTTATCTTTCTAACATCACATGCCTAGTCTACCAAGTCAAACATCTCATAAAGCATCAATCATAAACATGAACACCATGAACCATAAACATACATCAATTATAAGTATGAACATCATATATAACACCATCACCCATAAACATCATATATACATCATGTCATCATAAAATAATATAGATAACAATGTATGAGATCTCTCTCCAAACATACACATCTTGTTACATCGACATGCAAGATGGTATTAAAATGGTGTATACTTATCACTACCAATATGTTAAAACATGCCCATACATGATCATGGTTCACCTGCACCCACACCACTACCACTCACCCCACTTGTACCCAAAACTATATCCCCATCTAGTGGTGGTCCTCTTAGGATACCTTCCTAGGGATTCACTACCAAATCCCACTATCCTAGAGTCATGAAAATTGGGCCACCTGCCAAGTTAACCCCTTACTCCCCCCATCTTAGCTCTACCAAGCACTGAGTTAGAACTATGGCCTCATAATATCTCAACTCTTGAATCATGGACAAATATCAAGCATGAGGACAAAACTAGCTGGTGATACCACTACCCCTCTACCCTATCTCAGAGAATCTCTCTCTTATGTAACCATGCCAAGGGTAGCCTATGTCTGGTCCCTCTTAGCTGTCAATGCCTAAACCTATCCCTATAAGGTGGCTACCTAACCCTATAGTGTGGGCACATACCCTTGTAATATGGTGACCTAGGCCTATGTTTTGGTGAGTCAAACTATATTCTAACCATCCCCCTATGTTTGTGTCCTCACCGAATCTACATCCATGGCCCACTAACCCCCATCAGCTAATTCAAAGTTTGATATAGTATATCTACCCTATTACCAAGTTTTATATCCATTATCTAGACTTACATCATCAATGGGAGCTCTCACCAGTAGTTCCTCATAATATAATAAAACATCTTGTGGTTATGGTGTGGGAAACATGAACTTTGCCTCCTTTCTTCTATATTGGGGAAAATTAGGTGGGATCCCTTAAACTAGCCCAAACTATATCCATAAATGATCAAATGGAAGGCACTTATCCTCACCCTCTTAATGATTATATATCCATTACCATCTCTAAAGACCAAAGGTGTGATACTTGAGTCCCAACCATTGAGTCCACCCAATTTATGGTATCCATATTACATCTCCAACTACTAGACCCTCTAGTGTGTCTCAAAACCACTTAATATCTCTAGCTCTTCCACCTACCCATATCATGACTCCACCTCTCCTATAATATATGAATCCCATTATATAATTATTTGATAGATAACCCTCTATTGGCATACCCAAGGGTTTGAACACTTGAATGTGATCTGATGCCTAGTAGTGAAGAATAAAGCTGACACTAGTCATGTACCATCTATGTTTTCAAAATGCCCAGAGCTACCAATATATATGTATCAATAAAAATAGGGCCCATCCTAATATGTTCCCCCTAGTAACATCTCCACTAAAACACCAAGTAAAACATGTGGAAATCACCCCCAACTAAATTAAGTAGCATGAACCTCATCAGGCCCATCATCATAATCATAATCAAGCATCTATCCTCATGAGCCATCTAGTATAATGGACCATAAATGAATCCACCTACATAAAACCATACATGAACATGATCCTCACCATATATCATCTCCATAAAATAGTCCATCTCATCACACTCTATTTGATAGATTGCATCTCCTTGAATCAATAGATGAGTGATACTATGCACATATTCTAGGAGGATTGTGATCTCTAATTGGAAGCTAGAAGATATTCATCATAGGGTCCCATCTCTCGATGAGAATGATGATCATCATAGGATCTTAGGGTAGCTGCTAATAATAGTGTAACATACCTAATATGATGGCCTCCATATGTCACCACTCATTAAAAATCATGGCATCCCCAATCTCTATAAAGAGTATGGGAACTAGGTCCCTCAAGCGAATCTGCTCATGATCCTACAAGTGCAACATATAACAAATATGCATATTTAGTTTTCCACCTAAAACTAATTTCTAACTCATGACTTATTTAACCTATTCTAATTCACCCCATTACATCCTTTTGTCAAAACGACCCCTGTCATATTCCCCTATCTCCCTAAATAACTAAACAACTATCTTGCAAACTCTACCCTTATCAACTACAATCTCCAATCCTAAACTCTTTTTAGAAAACACCTTTGGAATAAAAACCCACCCCTTTTTAATCAATCCTTCAACCACTGATGGTTCCTAGAATTATCACTAGTCCCTTACGATTGGTTATCCTCATTGGGGTCAATTGGTACTAGTCAAGAAAACCTTCAATGATCACTATCTTCACCTAAACCATTGAGGGACTCGAACCAATAACCTCTATTGTAACCCTATTTCACTTATAAACTACCTAAAATTCTCTTAATATAATAAATTTTTTAAGCTAAACCCTCTCCAAACCTAATTTAAAAATCCACCCCCACTAATCCCTGATTACACCCATAATTTTACCCAAACCCTACCTAGGGATTTCATAAGAAGCTATCCCAAATTGTTAGATCCCTTAACCATTTTCAAAACAAACCCTAGCTATCAATTAAAAATAAACTCTACCTCATTTTGTGATCACTAGAATAGCTACAGACCTCATCCCACCACTCTGTTGCATCCTCAACCACCCTCTATCAACTCAATCCTTACTTGAGCAAGCCAACAAATCATAAAATTATAGCTTAGAAACATCAACACAACAAACACTAAAAAAAAACTATTCACCCATAGCATAAATGAAAAATTCAAAAGTGAAAATACAATTCAACTTTTCACTTTTTACCTTCTAACTTTGTAGGGTTTTACCCTGACCATCATCGATCATGGTGACTAGTGTTGGTCAACACTTAGGGCACCCCCTAACCATTGCTAGTCAGGGTCCCCATTCCCCTTTTTAAAATTTTATGGCATCTCACCTAGGTGCTCAACATTTTATCTACCCAGATAGGAATAACTACATTTGGCCTAAAGTTTTTATTGGATATAATGTTCATGAAATTATGTAGGTAGTATCCACATACCTCATGCACATGGAGTTAGCTCAACCACTCCCACCAACCTGACCAATTCATTACCTTACTATTGGTCTATTTTGGCCCATTTGGCATGTAATTTTATGACACTTTTTTCTTAGTCCTTTGACAATAATGATAACATTTACATGTTGACCTTTTACATTTTATGCCACGTCACTCATATTGACTCACTTGTGTCTCACCAAGAGCACTTCCTACCTCAGATACCCATGACACTTGACCCATTTATGTTTTCCTCAGGAACACTTCCTACTTTGGATACCCATCAAAAGCATATAAATCACTTAGGAGACTTGTATTTATGAATGCTCCTAAATTCCACACCTATAGATGATCACGTGGTTTACTTATCACTTGTCCTACTTAACATTGACCCTTATTTTTACCAACATTGGTAATTTTAGTCTTTACATGATCTTGGTCATCACACCTTTTTTATCACATTTTATATGCAAGTTTACATCTCAAATTCCCAACCATTATTTTTTCACCTACCTCATGACCCACCATCTACCCATTATCAAACTTGTACCCATTTTAGTCTCACCTCACCAAGTCCCAGTTTGAGGGGGAACACCTACTCTTGCTCTCAGGGTAATCATACCTTAATCCATTCTCTATTTTTTTTCTCATTCACATAAGCCACATAATAAAAAGGGGTAAATTTAGACACTAGGAAACCACACACATGGTCCTAGTTGTCGCAATGCCTTTGGGTTTCTCTTTAACCTCTTTCAACTACACCTACAAGATCAACAAACCTGGCTGACCTAACCCACTTACCTAAGCTAGAGTCAAGTTAGCCACTTGAATAACTTGATTTAAATTTTCACCATTTTAACCAACCTTTTCCCTAGGCCCTTGATTAGTGATGGTCAGGGTGATTGGTGATGGTCACTTTGATCAGTGATGGTCAGGTTTCACCACCTAGACTTTTAGCATGCAAGCCATATGCAAACCAGTACTTTTATTTTCAAAATAAACTTGTCTAATTATAGTTATGAGCCCTTTTCATTTATGACTTATATTTAAAATCCCTATCTAATCCCCACTTAGAATAACCACTTCAACCTATTTCCTCACCTATAAGAGAAAGAGGCTTGGGAGGTTAAATTCATCTGCAATTATCATCAAGAACTTTGTGTATCTAGAATTTTTTTTTCAAGTCAATAAACATCATTATAATTATCAAGTGTCATTATCCATTTTATTGGGCACTGACTAGCCATCACCTCTCAACCAATATTTTAGGTACTGTTACTCTATTGGAATCAACCCAAATTCTACTAATAGGCAATCTATCTCAACCATCTACCCATCTAAATTTTGGTAAGACAAGTATTTATTTTCTAGTATCTATTTATCATATTTTTGTTTCAAGATCACTCTATCCATTATCTAATTCTTTAAACTTACCTTTTGAATCCTATCAATTGGAAACATCAACCCTAATTCCACTCCCAATTCCACTAACAAGGAACCAGTGAGGGTTAGCCTTAATTGGTGATGGTTCTCCTTAACTGATGATGGTTATATGATTGATGATGGTCACCTATGGAACCAAAAATAGCAAGATAATTTCACTTACATGCACCCAACCAAATCTAATTTTTTATGTCCTTACCTATTCATAAAATTCTTTAAGATTTTTTGAATCATACCATGACCCTTTTGTTAGGTGAATATTTTGTCATCAACTAACTAACAACAAAATGGGTATATCAACCACAACGTAATGAGATAAATCTATCCTCTCAATAAGGGGAAGCTCTCTATAAACTACTATAGAATAATATAAATTGAAAATAGACTCAGGGGTGAAATCATACCATCCATTTCTCTTTTTTTAGAAATGATGTTCACAAAGAAAAGGAAAAATATTGGGTAATGACTGAATGCATTTCTCTTCTTTTAGAAATGATGTTCAAAAAACCAAAGGAAGACTTCTGAGGTAGTAACTAGATCCACAAGAAACCCATGAAAGCATAGTCTTTCATTACTTCTCTCACTAATTTAAGACTAGAAACATAGCAGAGTCAAGTGCAACCCAAAGTCTCTACTGAACACTACAACAAAGTAAATGATCACAATGGATAAAAGTAACTTGAAGCCTTTCCAATATCCTATGTGCTAAAACACAAAACACACAACAAACTAAAGAAAATTATGGTAGCACAAAGTCTTCCACAATCAGCTTCAAGACACCTTACAAATTATTTCTATTTGCTCTACTTATTTGATCAAACATACAAGACTATATTTAGGAAAAAGACATAAGAACAATTTCCTAGATAACACAAGCTATTTCAACACAAATTGTGAAAGGTCACTTGATTTCTCATTCAATTGATAAAATATGATTAACAATCTGAGCACAAAGTCTCAAAAATGCCTTTCAATTTGGGTAGAGTTTTTCTTCTAATAATTGAGAGATCCCCTTTGCATAAAATGAGAGATTACAATATATAGCATCTAAAGAAAGACTTTGGTGCTTGTTTTCATGAAAAGGCCCATGCTGCATTAAATGCATTAGAAAGAGGAAGTCCTATGAAGGGGCCATGCTGGAGTAGGTTACCAGCATTGATTTTGGTGTTTAAATCATATCAAATATCTCCTCCAAAGCATGGGTTGCCTAGTCCTCTTTATGATACTTACACGACTGTCCACTCATCTTTACTCAAATGAAAAAAAATAGGCCTTGCCATTGAATGCTTGCACTCTCTGATATCTACCTAGTGGACTGTTCCACCTACTAGAATAACTCTTCCACCAACATTTTTGGATTCTCTATATCATTCCATCTTTCCTTGCTACATTTTGTCTCTTCCTAGTTATCTGAGCTCTCAGGGCTATCTTCTCACTTTCTGTTGGCTCCTTCAACTCCTTCCTCAGTGGATTGTTGAGTTTGTTATGGGGTTTGCATCATTTGAAAACCAATGGTTATTTCATTGTCTTAAATTTGACATCCATAGGGATGTCACTGGTCAGTGGCCTCTTGAACCATTTTGAACCTTAAACCTTGAACCTTTTAGAGTTCACTGGTTCAATGGTTCAATGGTTCAATCAGTTCAATGGTTTAATATTTCTTGCAAAGAGTCACGTTCACTTAGTCTTCTTTATTAATTCAATGTATCATTGAACCAACTATTTTAACCATTTGGTTGAACCATTTTATAGAATCTTTTGCTTGAACCATTCACTCAAACCTTCCACTTGAACCTTGAACTCTTTGAAATCTTTGAACTCTTTGAACCCTTTGAACCTTTCAACTCTTTGAACCCTTTAAACTCTTTGAAGCAAAGTTCAATGGTTCAACGGTTCAACAATTCAATAGTTCATTCCATATCTTTGAACCCCATCATTGAACCTTTTTGATTAAACCTCAATGTTGAACCATACTTGCAATTTTTTAGGAAATGCCTTAAGTGTTTTGAGATTTTTCTTGCAAAAACTTGTCTATTAAACTTGTGATTTTCTTAGCTAAAAAGGATTGTGTAACTAAATAACTTGACTGCTCAAAACATTTTTTGAGAAAGAAAGAGACCATTTTTGACCTGCAGGACCAAAATGGTCAACATGTTGTCCACAAAAATGAGTGACTGATTTTGGGAACAATAGTTGGCTCCAGTTGGGGAACTTCCATAGATCATATCTTGAAATAATCAAAGGGAGTAGAATCTAGACTCTAAGTGCCTTAATCTATGCCATTGGGCCACGGATTCATGCCACCCAAAAAAGAGAAAGATTCCAAAAACTAAATGAACAACACAAAACAAATAAAGACTATACATATGTACAAATGGACTTATCTGATACTTCAAGGATTGAAGTGCTTCAGATGCTACCCACTATGAGGTAGTGAAAATGGTGTTCTATCTTGATATTTTAGCAATAAACTATTATCACCATTGAATCAATGAATGGAAAATGGACCCCTCCATAAGGAATCAAAATTTTCATGCATTCCTTTTGGTTCTCTCCTCTTGTCCCACAACAAGACTTGATCTCCAATCTGAAAATCATGAATCCTTACTTTTTGGTCAAAAAGTTTCTTTACTAGATTTTGATGTGCAGCAATATGGTCCACCACCATAGTTCACTGCTCATTTAATTTAGTCAAGCACATGATCCTCTTGTCGATAGAATTTTCAAAGGTTTGAACTTCGAGTTCCTTCACCAACTTTAGTGTTGGTAGTTCTAGGGTGATTGGTATCTCTGCATTCAAACCATACAAAAGTTGAAATGGTGACATATCTATTGCCCTCTTGGGTGTAATCCTATCTACCTATAAAGCATCAAACAATGCTTTATGCTAGGTTCTTTGATTGTCATCTACCAATTTTTTGATAATGGTCACCAAGTTCTTGTTGTTTGATTCTGCTTGACCATTTCCTTGCAAATATTAGTCAGAGGAGTGGGAGAAGATAACTCCATAATAATAGCATAACTGGGTAACCTCATGAGAAGATAAACAAGCAGCATTATCTACTACAATCTTGGTTGGGACTCCAAACTAGGAAATAATATTTTCCTTGAGGAAATTACATACCACTTCTGAAGTAGCATGCTTGACTGGAATGTCTTCCAACCACTTGGTAAAATATTTTGTGGCTGTGAGAACATAGTCATGTCCAACACTTGAGGACGGGTTCACAGTGCCAATGAAATCAATACCCCATTGTTGAAAAATATCTTCAATCACCACTAGATTGAGAGGTAATGCAGACAATTTGGGTTTCCCAACAAACTATTGACATAGCTCACACCTACGTATTCAAGTGTATGTATCTTGAAATAGAGTAGGCCAATAATACCTAGCTCAAAGAATATTATGAGTAGTCACAGGTGCAAAAAAATTTCCTCCACAAGACAAATTATGGAAAGACTCCAGAAGTTTACTATGTTGCACTTTATCCATGCAATGAAGAAATACCCCATCAAGGCTCCTCTTGTACAAACTATTTTCCCTCAAGACATAGTTAGCAGCTTTCAATTTAATAGTTCTCTTTTCTTTATGAGACAAGTGGGTAGGACACTCACCATAGGTAAGGAAATGAGTGATATTGGAATACCACTCATTCGTAGTAGTGGCAAAGAGAACTGTAGGCATGTCTTCAACCTCTGTTTCTTCATGTCTTGTTTCCTTTGGTATGTTATTAGTGATTAATTGGTAGAGACCTCTTCCCCACACAAGCTTAGTAGGTTTGATATCAAGATCAAACTCTTGAATTTTAGCAATCCAATTTCCCCTTTTAGTTCTAAATTCCTATTGAGTTAAAATGGACTTTACTATTGTATCAAGCACTAGAGCAACAATGTGTGAGTTTAGGATGTAGAAACGGAAGTGTTTTACTACCTTGACCATGGCATAAGCATGCTTCTTCATGTTTGAATATTTCAATTCATGAGCTTTGAGAGGACAACTCATGAATGATATGAGAGATTCCACACCTTTATTTTGCTAAACCAAAATGGCTGAAAGTGTGTGTTTAGAAGCATAGCTATATACTACGAAGTCATTAGTATAATCTAGAAAAACTAATATTGGGGAATGGGTGATAACTTCCTTGATATCTTCAAATACTGACTTTCCTTCTTCAGTCCAATGGAAAGTAACTTTACCCTTCATCATGTCAACAATGTGGTGATTCTTCTCTACAAATTTCGGAATAAACCTTCATAGAAAATTCACCTTCCCAAAAAAAGAATGAACTGCAATCTTACTAGCAAAAAGAGTAATCTCTTGGATGGATTTAAATCTTTCTAATTTGATATTTATGCCTTCTCAGGATACGATGTGACCAAGAAGTTTCCCTTCTATAACCCCACAAACTGATTTCTTAGGATTAAGGGAAATGCCATTTTGTTGACATCATTCGAGCACTTGTTGTAAATGATGCACATGATCAGGATGATGTTTGAAAAAAATAGTTAAGCCATCAAGATATACCACAATGAACTTCCCCATTTCATTTCTGAAGGCAAGATCCATTGCTCTTTGGAAGGTAGCACTAGCATTGAGCAAACCAAAAGACATTCTATGATATGCAAAGGTGCCCCAAGGTGTAGTGAAAGTGGTCTTATATTAGTCTACTTCACTGAATTCCACTTAATTATACCCTAAAAAACCATCTAACTTTGATAAAATCTCTGATCCAGTCACTGTCTATAGTACTTGATCCATGATGGGTAGGGGGTAGTTGTCCTTTAGAGAGGATTAATTTAGGTTTCTAAAATCAACACAGAGGTAAATTTCTCCATTTTTTTTCCTCACAAGGACTATGTTCATAATCTAGGTGGAATGATGGATTGGAAAAATTATCCTTGCATTTAACATTTTATGGATCTCAGAAAGAATAATACCTGATATCCTGGGGTTGTATTGCCTTTGTTTCTACTTCTGAGGAAATGACCTAACTTTTAAAGGAATTTCATGCCAAATTTCTTCAAGCTTGAGAGATTTTAGATCATCATAAGAGTATGCCAAAACATCATTGTAATGGTGAAGCAGAGTAATGAATTTGAGATTTTTATCAGGAGTGCAACAATTCCTAATGTTGACCATTTTGGGATTTTCTTTTGTACTCAAATTTATTTGATCAAACTCCTTGGAAGAATTTGAATCCATTTGTTGCTTCTTAATAAACCTATCATGTTTATCAAATAGCTTCTCCAGAGAAACCAACCCTTTTGTAATTTTATTCCCTTTGAGTTGAAGGAAATCTTCACCAATTTTTAAATCTATTTTGGGAGCTAATTCTTGATGGAGATTCACTACCTTGAAAATAAAGCTCCTCAAAGCTATCCATCTATTCCAAAAAATCAATTATTTAGTTGTCACCATTAAATACCTACTAATGGTTGTCATTATCAGGTACACTTGGTCAAAAGACCAGCTCAATAGTGTACTTGTGCCCTTCAAAATCTTTATGAGGAATCATGAGGGTTGCAGAGACAACCAATGAATATGCTCGATCATTAAAATCTCTTGGCACTGCATAAACGTTGAAAGCATCAAAACTTTCAATGCAATCCCATACCAGATTACAATAATGTCACAATCTTTCATTCTTGGTTTGATACAGATTCCTCACCTGATAAACCACCAATTCAGCATCTCCTCAGGCGTGAAGAAGCTTAACACCTTTAGCATGAGAAGCTTTCAATTTGAACAAAAAATATTCATACTTAGTGGTGTTTTTGGTGTTGTTGAACTACAATTTGTATGTTAAGGAAAAATATCTCCTTAAGGGGATATCAAAACAATTTCAGCTCCAAAATTGGTAGAAGAGAAACTGCCATCAAATTCTAGAATCTAGACATCATTTGAATATGATCTTAAAGATTTCTCTTCATTATGGAGGGAATATATTTTTTCACCTAAACTTTGCTCAACTAATTCTTCTGATCTCTTGTTTGAATCTTTTGAATTTTCACTTAGTGAACTTTCATCTGATGAAATAGAAACATCTTCTGTACATTAAAAATAATTACCTATTCCTGAGGATTCAAACAAAATTTGAGCTTTAGGGTCTGATGTTTGAGTAATAATATATCTTAAATCCTTAGGAAGTAGCCTTTGCATGATTCCATTAATAGGTATCCTTGCTTCAGATAGGTCCTTATTCAACTCTCTGCCTACATCCTTGAAAAAATGACATCCAAGTAGAATTCCATAGGAAGCTAAAACATTGGCCACCAAGACTGTCATCTTAATCCTCTTATCTGGAAAAATCATAAATGCAAATTAGGCATATTTGATTTGACCCAAAAGTGTCACTTATTTGTTTTCCATGGAGAAATATCTCCCAAAAATTTTAGTTAAGGTAAGACTGAGAGAATCTACTACCTTGGCAGGCATAACATTGTCAGAGGCTCCAGAGTCTATTATATAGTTGCTCAATTTATGACCATTTATCAAAAGAGAAACATAGAAAAGTTCTATTTTTCTAGGGGCAATAGGAGGAGTAATGACAAGATTATTTTAGGTGGATTTGTTCTTTGGAGGATCATGAGTCACCTTTGAGACATCTTGTCTTATAGAGATAGTTTTGTTCTTCGTACATTCAACCAACCTATCCAATTGCTCAGGGTTGGCTTGTAAGTATTCAAACTCAAACATTTGGATCTTGGTCTTTCTATTATGATAAATTATGTCAAATGACTGAAATGAACTAGAGATAGAGGAAGTCCATCATTCTAAGTTTTATTCGGTGCAGTACTAGTCTAATAAATAAAAGCAAAAGGTATAGGATTGTTTGAGGTACTTACTTTCTTATTGATCACTGGGTCCTTTGATTGGAAAAGCAGAGAAGTCCCTAATTTAGCAATTGATATTACTAGCTAAGTTTTTTACTTTATTTTTACCTTATCATCTTGTTGAGTTAATTGGTTCTGGGACTTGGTAAAAAAGTGTATGATCCATCAAACACTTCTCCTTTACTTCTAGCTTCATCTTAGTAATTCAAGAAACTAATGTTGGATTCACCAGCTAATTCTTCTTCCCCTTCTGCAAAGAGATTAGTGTCATCTTCTTGGTCCAACTTAGGTTGGAAAGATAAATCATTTTCAACTTCATGATAACCAACTGTTGAGTTAGCCAGTGTTGTTTCAATGGCAAGCTTCCCCTGTGGGGGAGGAAGATGATTGGGTTACCCTTGATTTCTGGTAGCATTGCTTTGATATGAATGGTTAGGGAATGTCTTCCTTGGTATATCCTAGTAAGGAGGATTATACATTCCTTGGGCCATTTTCATTTTTAGAGCTAGCAATTTATTTGTTAGCTTTTACACCATAGGATCAGTGGTGCCTGTAGAAAAAAATTTAGTAGATGAAGAAGATTTATTTCTATTAGGATATCTTCTTATCTTACCTGCCAGGATAAGATCATCTTCAACCTTAGTAGCCAAAATTTTAGTTATAGCAAGATCTATATGGCTATCCCACCTCAATATAAAACTCACTTCAAAAAGCTAAGAATTGATGAAGAAGCACTTAAGGTTTTCTATTGTTGGCTGAGCAATTATAGGAATCTTGTTCCTGAACTTATCGAATTTAGCTATGAAGTCTCACATAGGCTGATAAGGCTCTTTATTCATTTGCATAAGCTAAGCCAACAAGGCATGTTCATATTTTATGGGTTTGAATCTAGCCTCAAACTTGGCCTTGAGAGTGTTCCAGTTAATTACAATTTGAGCTTGTAGATGATAAAACCAGTCTACGACAACACCTTGCAATGTTTCTACAAATAGTCTTACTGCTATATCTTCATATTCAATGCCTATCACACCATAGGCTATGCAAAAAGCTACAATATGCTCATCAAGATAAACTCTCCCATCACCATAGAACTTGGAAAAATTCTTTCTTAAACTACGGGGTAGCTCATGTAAAGGTGGGGTTAGATTGAGAGGGCCAAAACTGTTACCCCAAGGGCCTTGGGCTGCCATGATATGGCAATTAAAAAGAGGGATAAAAAATTTGTGGAGTATATATATACAAATCTCTACTAGCAGAGGAAAGAGAAGCTTTACCTAGTATTGGAGATCTGGCATTGGTAGGAGGAAAACTCCTGGTTCACTGAAGGTGAGATCATGGAGGAGAAAGATCAAAATAACTTTGCTGCACAAACTCGAATACAAGATCAAAAATACCTTAGTCTCTCTGGCTTTATGTATACCATGGATCGGCTAGAGTGTAAAATGGAAAATAAATGTAAATGCTTCAATTTGAAGCTTGAGGCTTTAAAGTGCATGTTCTTCCCCAACAAAGTCACCAAAAACTATTGGGTGAATCTTTTGTCATCAATTAAATGATGACAAAATGGGTATATCAACCACAGTGTAATGAGATAAATCTCTCCTCTCAGCAAGGGGAAGCTCCCTATAAAATACTATAGACTAATATAAACTAAAAATAGACTTAGGGGTGAAATCATACGATCCATTTCTCTTTTTTCAAAAATGTTGTTCACAAAGTAAAGGAAAAATCTTGGGTAATGACTGAATGCATTTCTCTTCTTTCAAAAATGATGTACAAAAAACTAAAGGAAGACTTCCCATGTAGTAACTAGATCCAAAAGAAACCCATGAAAGCACCAAGTCTTTCATTTCTTCTCTCACTGATTTATGACTAGAAACACAGTAGAGTCAAGTGTAGTCCAAAGTCTCCACCGAATACTACAATAGAGTAAATGATCAAAATGGATAAAAGTAGCTCAAAGCCTTTCCAATATCCTATATGTTAAAACACAAAACACATAAAAAACTAAAGATAATTATGGTAGCACAAAGTCTTCCACAATCAGCTTCACGACACCTTCTAGATTATTTCCACTTGCTCTGCTTATTTGATCAAATGGACAAGATTGTATTTAAAAAAAGACATAAGAACAATTTCCTAGATAACACAAGCTATTTCAACACAAATTCTAAAAAATCACTTGCTTTCTCATTCAACTGATAAAATATGATTAACAATCTAAGCACAAAGTGTCAAAAATGCCTTTCAATTTGGGTAGAGTTTTGCTTCTAACAATTGAGAGATCCCCTTTGCATAAAATGAGAGATTACAATATATAGCATCCAAAGAAAGAATTTGGCACTTATTTTCATGAAAAGGCCCATGTTGCATTGAATGCATTAGAAAGAGGAAGTTATGTGAAGGGGCCATGTTGGATTAGGTTACCAGCATTAATTTTGGTGTTTAAATCATATCAAATATCTCCTCCAAAGCATGGGTTGCCTAGTTTTCTTTATGATACTTATACGACTGTCCACTCATCTTTACTCAAACAAAGAAAAATAAGCTGTGCCATTGAATGTTTTCACTCTTTGATATTCACCTGGTGGACTGCTCCACACACTATAATAACTCTTCTGCCAATGCTTCTAGATTCTCTATATCATTCCCTCTTTCCTTGCTACATTTTATCTCTTCCTGGTGATCTGAGCTCTCAAAGTTGTCTTCTCACTTTCTACTAGCTCCTTTAAATCCTTCCTCAGTGGATTGCTAAGTTTGTTCTCAAGTCTGCATCATTTTAAAACCAATAGTTATTTTGTTATCCTAAATTTGATATCCATGGGGACGTCATTGGTCACTGGTCACTTGAACGATTTTGAACTTTGAACCTTGAACCTTTTAGAGTTCACCAGTTCAATGGTTCAATCAGTTCAACGGTTCAATATTTCTTATGAAGAGTCACATTCACCTAGTCTTCTTTATGAATTCAATATATCATTGAACCAACTATTTGAACCATTTGGTTGAACCATTTTCTAGAATCTTTCACTTGAACCATTCGCTCGAACCTTCCACTCAAACCTTGAACTCTTTGAACTCTTTGAAATATTTAAACCCTTTGAACACTTTGAACCCTTTGAACTCTTTGAAGCGGAGTTCAATGGTTCAATGATTCAATTATTCATTCTGTATCTTTGAAGCCCACCATTGAACTTTCTTGATTAAACCTCAACATTGAACCATCCTTTAATTTTTTTAGGAAATTCCTTAAGTGTTTTGAGATTTTTATTGTCAAAACCCACATGTTGAACCTACAATATCCTTAGCTAAAAATGCTGTTGGAAAATAGGACCAACCCGGAAGCACACAATTGATTACCAAATTCAAGCAACTTAATATGTGGAAATAAACCAGATTCAACAAGTAACTAGAATTCAAAATAACACAGAATATGAGAGACAATACACAACTTGTATTAATACTCATACAGAAAAGAATACAATAAAGAAGATGCCACTTCTTCTCCACCACCTTACAGAAGTTTTCCACACCTCAAGTGAACAGTAATTCTCTCCTCAAAGCTCTCTCTACTAGGTCCCAACACCCAACTCATACACTGAGTTGGTGTTCACCTTACACCTATGCTCCACGCACTCCACAAGTGCTCCACGCACTCAACAAGTACTCAAAGTACTTCAAGTAGATCTCCCATGAACCTGAAACAACATGCAATTCAACAGACCATACTTATGGAAGGAACTGCCTTGCCTTCCTCTTTGCTCTCCATGTACTGCACGTACATACCAATGAGTACACACTGTACTCCAAGTAGATCCTACCTGATTCTGCTCCCTGTTGTGTTGCTGTCCTATCTGATCTCCAACCTACAGATCAATAATGGTTCTGCACACCTATGAACCTTGACCTTGCACACACACACACACCTGCAGATCAACGATCTTACTTACCATGTAGATCTCCTATAAGGGCCATGCTCACCTGATGACCAAGATCATACATACCTAAAGAATCCAGCTGACTCTCCAATCCAGCACCAACACAACTGATATTGTGGGACTAGGAGGAACACACCATTGCTCTACCTCACACACCGAAGGAGCTTATAATTATGCTCTCTTACTCCCTAGCACTACTTTACAATACAACCATGAGTCTATTATATAGAACTCATCCAAACAATAATTAGACATCCAATTACAATAATTAGATCCGCAGCTATGAGTCTAAAATTAGCACTCATCATGCAAACACTTGGTTCGTTAGCTAACTGCCCGTAATAAATGCAGTCCAAACCACACAGGCGACCGACGTCAGTCCCTGTTAGCCTGGAGGTGACCGATGCCAGCTGATCCCTGATCGACGTCGGTTGGTTCTCTTCAGTATCCTACCGACGTCGGCTGATCAGACCGACACCGGTTTCTCTGCAACTCAGTAACCCTCAGCAACCTCCTCTCATGTTTGCATCAGTGAAGCTTTTAGCTCCACAACCTGACAATCTCCCACTTGGAGATAAATAGCTATACTGTACCTGTACCTATACCCCATCTAATCTATTTCTTGGTTTGTATCCTTCTTCAAGCTCAATCCTGAAGACAACCCACCACATATCCCATGGTGCACCTCCTGTCATTCGAGTACCCTGCCACATCCGAACCTACAAACACATGTAGTGAAGTCCTGACCCTGCATGTATACCTGCTGCTGGTCCCTCTCAAGTCCCTGAGAACCCACTTCCCCGAATTGGCTCCTAACTCTCTGACAGCTCCCACTGCATGGGAATACTCAGGTCTATACCAGACCTCATGTGATTTTGGACACTGTACCTATCCAGCCCTTAGTGTGCTCCAGCTCTACATCCTGAACCTCGCCAACACCTGATTCACATCAGCTCCCACTGGAGACAAAATCGACCTGTGATCTCCATGCCTCCCATGTCAAAGAATTTTGCTGCTCCAAACTCCTCATGACATGACACTGAACTAATCTTACCCTTAGCTCAACAAAACCCTGTATGTATAAACCTGCTATAGCAAAACATACCATCCACATACAGTAACAGAATGATGTCATGACCATCATCCTCCTGGTAAGTCAAACCACAGTAGTTACCCTGACATTGACTGAAGCCGTGCTTCGTCCTCCACCTGTCAAAACCTGTACCACTGTCCTACAACTCCTCAAGACCATATACCTGATCTTCCGTCTCACGTATCATTTCTCTCTATTCTTCAACTAAGGTATCCATTTGTCTCTGTGCTTTCATCCAGCTGGCAACCCTACCAAAAAACACCTGTTTGATTCACCTCCAAGGAATCACATCCTCATCCATGCCAAGCTCACACCTGTTTCCTGGATCCTTCCTGCTCTACAATCAACAACATGTATAAAGAAGAGGAACAACGAATTTGAGGGCCTAATTACGTCTTCAGTCCTCCGTATGGGTGTTTGAGACTCCTTGATAGCTCGCTGTCCACCCAAAATCTGTTATAGTGACCGACCTTGGTCACTACATAGTTTGCATCCAACCGACGTCGGTTCCCATGCATCTGTCCCTGACTACCAACCTGTTGATGTCAGTGTCTCCTGTTGCCGACGTCGATTCTCTGACCGATGTCGGTCTTACCTACTACCGATGTCAGTCTTCTTGCCGACGTCGGTACCTATGTTTCTTATGAGTGATGACTTTTTACCTGCGAGCTCCTTTGAATCAATCTCCATGTCCAAACTGCCCTGCTCAGAAGTATCCAGCACCATCCACTAGGTTCTATCCGCCATCTCCTCCAAGAACACCAAGGCTTTCCAGTTCTTAAGCCTGTCAAATATATCTATCTTCCACTTAAGAACATGCATCTCCTTCCTACTCATGTGACCAAGCCTATGAAGCCACGTCTCCGTAACAGAAGAAGAATTAGTAATATAAACAAGTAGATAAAGAATACCTATTTTCTTAGCACCAGCTAATTCAAGTGCATCCGCTGTGAGAGTTCTTGTGCATCTCTCATCACCCAATCTTTTTGAAGAAATTAGCCATATCTCCAAACCTGGGACCTGCATGACCTTCATCAACACCTATGTGTTGGCCGCCTACAATTTCAGCTTCACTTCCCCTTTGCCAATTCTTTGGCAAGGCTCACCAGCTCCTCTACCTGGGGCTGCATGGAAAGAGGCAACCGAATCTTTTATCCAAGATTCAACTTTATCCAAGAAACCTGCAAACACATCCTGTGCAACAACTCCTGCTACATCTGTATTTTTAGTTCATTCATGCTAATCTGCTACCAACCAACAATCTTCTTTTACCTGCACTTTATTTCCATGGGACCTTAAGTAACCATCTGTGCTTTTCAACTCCTCCATTCTTAGCTTACTTTGATCTGCCATTGCTCTACTCCCACTCAATCAGAAACCCCTGAGAGTGCCCTGTAACCAAAACACAAAACCTACTTCTTGTAACCTTAGCTCTGATACCACTTGTTGGAAAATAGGACCAACCCGGAAGCACACAATTGATTACCAAATTCAAGCAACTTAATATGCAGAAATAAACTAGATTCAACAAGTAACTAGAATTCAGAATAACGCAGAATATGAGAGACAATACACAACTTGTATTAATATTCATACAGAAAAGAATACAATAAAGAAGATGCCACTTCTTCTCCACCACCTTACAGAAGTTTCCCACACCTCAAGTGAACAGTAATTCTCTCCTCAAAGCTCTCTCTACTAGGTCCCAACACCCAACTCATACACTGAGTTGGTGTTCACCTTACACCTGTGCTCCACGCACTCCATAAGTGCTCCATGCACTCAACAAGTACTCAAAGTACTTCAAGTAGATCTCCCATGAACCTGCAACAACCTGCAATTCAACAGACCATACTTATGGAAGGAACTGCCTTGCCTTCCTCTTTGCTCTCCATGTACTGCACGTACATACCAATGAGTACACACTGTACTCCAAGTAGATCCTGCCTGATTCTGCTCTCTGTTGTGTTGCTGTCCTATCTGATCTCCAACCTACAAATCAATAATGGTTCTACACACCTATGAACCTTGACCTTGCACACACACACACACCTGCAGATCAATGATCTTACTTACCATGTAGATCTCCTATAAGGGCCATGCTCACCTGATGACCAAGATCATACATACCTGAAGAATCCAGCTGACTCTCCAATCCAACACCAATTCAACTGGTACTATGGCACTAGGAGGAACACACCATTGCTCTACCTCACACACCGAAGGAGCTTATAATTATGCTCTCTTACTCCCTAGCACTACTTTACAATACAACCATGAGTCTATTATATAGAACTCATCCAAACAATAATTAGACATCCAATTACAATAATTAGATCCCCAGCTATGAGTCTAAAATTAGCACTCATCATGCAAACACTTGGTTCGTTAGCTAACTGCCTGTAATAAATGCAGTCCAAACCACACAAGCGACCAACGTCAGTCCCTGTCAGCCTGGAGGTGATCGACGCCGACTGATCCCTGACCGACATCGGTTGCTTCTCTTCAGTATCCTGCCGACGTCGGCTGATCAGACCGACGCTGGTTTCTCTGCAACTCAGCAACCCTCAGCAACCTCCTCTCATGTTTGCATCAGTGAAGCTTTTAGCTCCACAACCTAACAAAGGCTTGTGTAACTGAATAACTTGACTGCTCAGAACATTTTTTGAGAAAGAAAGAGACCATTTTTAGCCTGCAGGACTAAAATGGTCAACATGTTGTCCACAAAAATGAGTGACTAATTTTGGGAACAACACCTTTAACACTAGTATTAATAAATTTATCACTAATTACAAAATTTCTAGTCTATTTTCTCCTAACAATCATTCTTGTGTTCAATTCAATACCTTTTTATTATTGATGCAAGTTCATTCTTTCTAGTTTTGTGAACTTGATTGTTTGAAATGTGTGGATTGACAACCCTTAAGGAAGCTCTTGCTTATAAGATATAGCCATATCTAGGTAATCCACCCAACTATCTGTCTAACAAAATAATTTAATTTATTGCTTTCTTATATGTATGTCTTCCTCCCAAGCCAAATAGGAGCTCTTAATAATCTTCTGATTCAATGTGCACACAACTAAATAGGTTTTTCAACCATACCCATATTGAGTTTATTTTCTCGCTTTCCTAAAACTTAAGTGAAAATTTAAATGAAACAATAAGACTCAATGCTTACTTGATTCATTCATAATGATAATCATATCCTTTCATAGACCTCTATCTAACTAATAATGGATGGGTAACCTCCTAATCCCAATGTATACCAACCATTACCCAATGCACTAATTCCACATGTTACTCCAATATCTTAATATATTAGACCCATATAAATAATCCCAATGTATGCCAACCATTACCCAATGCACTAATTCCACACGTTACTCCAATATCTTAATATATTAGACCCATATAAATAACTAAGGGGGATGTGTGCCACATGTCAACATCTCCATCAACCTACATACATTAATATATCATATCCCTACTTATATATAATTTCTTCCCTCTTTGATATGTTTCATCCCCAAAACATAGAAAGAAACCAAATAATGAGTGTGCTTCAAACCATTTCACACTTGTCTCCAATCTTGATTATCTAACCATCCATTTATGATCTTGGTAGGTGATAGCTTTCCAACCTTGTTTCCAAATATTAATGTGCTAATCTGATTCCATTCATGATCATAAATATATCACCTTGGTGTTCATGAATAATTATTCCTCTTTTGATTCCATGTACCATATTATATTGTTCTACTTTGATTCCATTCATGCTCATATTAGTTATTATTCCATGTATAATCATAGTGATTTCTCCACTAATTCCATGTTCCATAGGTTGATTTACTATGCTAATTCCATACTTAACCATATTAGTCCTTATTTGGCTTCCATGCATAGCCATAGTTATTATAACTTTGATTTATTATATAGTCAGTGCATATTATTATGACATTCCCTCACATGGCTCCATGATTGTTTCCTCTCATGATGATGTGGGTATCTATATACTTCAATTTTTTCTAATACTTTGACCTTATCAAATTTTTCTTCTACCTCTTCCACCTTTTGATTTTTTGTTTCCTTTATCTCTTGAGTAGATGAAGTTTTTTTATTTTCTTGTATTGTTTCTTCATCTATGTTTTCATCATAATCTTTCACATGCTCTTCTTCACCTACTTTAATCTCATCTTCATGATCTACCTTGATTGTTCTGTGTGCCTTTCCAACTATGATATCCTATAAAGTGACCTTATTTTTATTATACCAAAACTTCATGAACTTATTTTGAACATTAATACTGATTATTCACAAAATTTTTAACCATGGATATCTAAGAACTATATTCACATCATCTATATCCAAAGCATAAAAATCTGAATGTAAAACACATTTTTTCATAATGAGATTTAAATATTCAAACACTAGAATATTCTTACCATCTACTTGATCCTCCTTGATATTATTTTCTTGAACATGTAGATGCTTGGCCACATTCATGTTGATGAAGTTATACTTGTTGATAGGGTTTATGGACATAACAACCTTGTTATTTTGAATGCATCCATGAAATCACAAATTTAAATCAAATTTATTTGGAGCCAAATTATTTGAACCCTTATCATCCAATTTTTATTCTTATTTTTTTAGATCCTCTACCTCTCCTTCTCCACCATTGTACTCTCTCATTATCATTATGCTCAATTTCTTATTCATCATCATCACTTGCATGTTCTTCTTCATTATCATTATTTTCTTCCACTATTTTTTCTTCTTCATCATCTCCATTATCTTATTCATTGCCATTATTATTTTCTTCCTCTTCTTCCTCTAATTTTTCTTTTATATCCCATCAATATAGAAAAACACATTTCATTTTTTTCCATGAAGAATACCTTTATGTGAAGCTCAATTATTTAAACAAATGTTTTGCACACCTAGCAAAGAAAGATACAAGCATATTTACTAGAATTTTTTTTTAGTATTATTATACTTAAAAAGGATCCACCATTATCTATTATCAATATCATCTTCCCTTGAAAATACTTACAACTTCATGATCGAAAAAACAAATTAGGGTTAATGAAATACCCTAAAATGTTGATAAATCATTCAAAACTGATCAAAATAGTCCCAAATTTTTATTGTAGCTTCCCCTTATGATATTTAAACTTAAGAAAAACTTTTGTGAAAAATTCCACAAATTTTGGCCTATAGAGTGAATATATGAAAAATTATAAAATCACAATAAATCACTCAAAACAATTCATTTTTTTTTTAAAATTTTAATTCTATTTTTATTGTATGTTATTATAATACCAATACAATTTTCACAGACAAATTACTTATATTTCATTTGATATGATGAAGTTATTACAAACCATAACATATTAATAACTCCCTCAAAACTAATCATAAAGGATAGATGTTTTTACTGTGGATTCTTTAAAATATTCTTCATCTTCAGTAAACAATTTATGCATAAATTTGGAATTTTTTGAAAGATATTGATGATTTCATAAAAATTGTGTTTCACCACACATAAATTGCATAAATCAAAGCTCTGATACCACTTGTTATGATCCACACTTATAATAATTGGACATATTTAGAATATAATGTAGATTTAACACAACACAATAGATATTAGTAGACTAAGTTGTCTAAATATTCAATATATGCAGAAAAAGAATAATTAACATTAAGGTAGGGTAACACCATACAATACTCCTTTAAGAAGGAATAAATCCACAATGTCTTTTTGAGGGGAAAACCTCATATATGATCTTATAATAGAAGACTCAATACTTAATTAATTCACAATGATAATTATCTCCTTTATATATATCTCTATGCAAGTAACAATGGATGGGTAACCTCCTAATCCCAATATAGAGTGACTATTGTCCAATGCAGTAATTACACAAGTTACTCCATTATCCTAATCTATTAGACCCATATAACTAAGGGGGATGTGTGCCACATGTTGACATATCCATCAATCCATATACATTAATATATTATATCCCTAGGTACATATAATTTCTTTTGTAAATGAAATTTAATTTTATAATGGATGTAAAATTAAGCTTTCTACAAACTGCATGTTTAGTGTGTCAAAATATCTATCATCTCTAATTTTTAATGAATGTTACCATTAATATAATAAAACTAATGCTCTATCAATTAATGAATTCAATAGTTATAATGTGCTTGTCTATTATAATCTCTTTTTGAAACCTTCTCATTTTCCTCAAAATATTTATAATATATGTGTTAGTCTATAGGTTGTGTTGGAAGTCTATGTGTTATTTGCTATGGGATTTTGAATATTGATACTTAATGAGGAATTCATAAATTAATCATCATTATTCATTTGCTTATACTCTTCCCATTATGTAGTATTGGGTTAAAACCTTCAATAAAACTTGGTTCATAATGGTATAACTATGGCATATACATTGGGTTCAGTTGTTGAAACATTGACCTCATTCTGACCTAAAAACACTCTTTCTTACCTCCCCTTTATTTCCAAAAATGTAAATGTGAAATCACATTAACATTAGTAATAGACCCAAAGTAAGTAACTCACAACTAAAGTAATCATTATTAAATTCCAAGCAGTGGCATTACCTCTCTCAGAGACCATTACATGCATGATCTATAATGAAGCCAAATACCTAAAACCCTGCCCTAGGATTCTCTCACATCAATCCTAAAATAGAGGATGAAATTCCATAATTATTCCCACTCTTTTCTTTAGATGCACTCAATCTCATGAGTGCATTTTGAAACTAGGAAATGAACCCATCAAGAGGGAGATAATAACTAGCACTTGGAGGGAATATTAAATAATTTATATATTAAGAGAAAACTTATTTGAGGTTATGATTGTTAATGGTAATTTAATAACTATTTATTGTCTTTGAATCACCTTAGAGTCTAGTTTACCTATCATTAGAATTAGGTCCTGTCATGGTTGACTACTGATTTCACCCTTAGAATTTCATCAAAATCCTATGCTTAATAGACCTAGGCCTAGATCTATATTATTTTACACTATCTCATCCTCTCATTATCCCCCAAATATATTGACTAAAATGGCTCTTTTAGTATCTCGGTTAGTCAAGTTGGCCATTAATGTTCTCAGAGTTTTCTATGACTTACCTAAAAAACCCAAAAAGGTACCTCCCCTATTTAACTCCTAGAGAATGTGACCCCCTAAAAAACCACCCTAAGGCTTATGAATGTGTAACTTAAGGATTTTTAATGTATTATTTTACCCTTCACATTGATATAATTTACTTATGACTAGTTCCTTAACCTCCCATAAAACTCAACCACCAATTGGGACCTATTTAGTAGCACCTTCTTAGCCCTATTGGGAAAGTTATTGACCCTAGTGTCCTCTAATAATAGTTTTTTATATTAAATGTTATATCAATGAGCCTATTAGGAACTTTAATTATTTATTTTAGAAGATGTAGAGCTAGGTTTTCATGTTCTACTAACCCAAATCCCAACTAGTGCCTGAGATGTATAAAAATGCCTTGGACCCTTGGATGGATATGCTCTTAAGGTGAGACCCATCAATAGTGGACTTAACCCTAGCTTATATAGAGGACATAAAGTTAGATAGGAAAATTAATACTCAAGGCTAGATGATTTCTCCCATTCCTAATGTATTACCACAAATGTCAATGTTGAACCTCTTACCTAATGCTAATCAAAATATCCCAATGTTTCAACTAATTCCCATAACAAATCAACTCCATTTGAGTCATGATATACCAATATAACACGTGGGTTTTATTAACTGAGTGAACCATGAGATAGATACTTATTTAAAACATTGAGTGATATTGGTAGTGTCTAAGAATACATAGGCCATACTCCAGGAAATTATGACTAATTAGCTAGATGTTATTCAAAAAATGGTGCAAAAACTTAGTAAAAACTTACTTAGATTACAAAGGCAAATGATAATCTCAAACACAGAGTGTTCTAAAAAAAATTTATGTATCAAATATAGAATCTGAAATATGATCACCCCCACATTTATCCATAACCTTACCCAATATGCTACCTAAGGTTAACATCTATGAGATATCCCTACCCAATTGGTGTCGAGTATATAAGATGACTACCCAAAGGGAGATTGATTGTACAAAGTTATGTAGTGTTTTTAAGATCTTCCAAAGGGATATGGAGGAGTATGAGGTGGTCCCAAATCATACAAAACCATATAATTCAAGTAGACCCCTAATATAGATATAGTTTTAGAAACAATATATTTTCTTAGCAAAAAGGAGAATGAAACAAAGGAGATTACTAGTGAGATGCATGTGTTCCAATAATCCCAAAGGAGTAATTATGCCCTAAGTAATAGACAACCATAATAACACCTCACTAGCTTGACTCCCATAAATAATGGTGCTATCCCACTTGACCATAATGCTTGGAATGAACCCCACTACTAAGGCCTCAAGAACCAAAATACCTTATAGAATCTCCATTGGTCCAGAGCAAAGGAGGTTATAATATAGTAGAGGATATGAAGAAGATCAAATCCAACATCATGCTTCATGAACTTGCTTAGATAATTGAGCAATGTGATCTCCTGCTAAAATACCTGACTGAGAAGTGGGCTCAACCAACCCATGTGAACCCAAAAGTAACCCATACCAACATGCTCATTCATAAAAACAAGACTGAAGTGCCTCCCTTTATCTTGACCATCATATTATTTGGGAATAACTTGCATAATTGCCTAGTGGATTTGGAGGCCTCAGTGAATGTAATTTTAATAAGCATATGTGAGAATCTAGGTTTGCTCCCTATCAAGTTAGATAAGGTAGTGGTTTAAATATGAAAATATGAGGTTAAAGTGGTGGATGAGATGTTCAATGCTGACATATATTTAGAGTCCAAGCATAGGATTCAATATTTCATAGACATCTTGATAGTGGAGAATCTTGAAGCCTATGACATGATCATTAGTAGAGACTAGTCTAAACCCCTAAATGGGTTTATGGCCATAGATTTATTTGACATGTGGCTATATTGGAGATGTGTATCCAATCAAATTAGGGTAGATAGGGAGCCTTGCATGAATAATTTGGTAACTGAATATAATTTGATTAATGAGAGAGTAAACCTAACATTCTCAAACTTAGGAATCTATATGCTAAGCATGAAATATGCCAAAGGCAAAGCTAAAAATATACTAGAATATCTAAGAATATGGTCCATTTATAAGATAGGGCCTATTCCAAACAATGTAGAAGGGCCAACATTATACTAATAGATCCCCAAAGGAGGAAACATATAACATCATATAGGTTGAAGTTCCCCTACACAAATAATCTGGTAGAGTATTGGCTCAATAAATGGGGGTACAATTACTCATTATAGAGGGAGACTCTATTAATATATTAAATTATCTATCTAGGAAAAATGATATTAGCTTGAACATTAATCTAGTGATAGATGAAATAATCTCCATTCTTGATTCCAGATAATAGGGTTTAATCCAACACATATATCTTGTAGGAAACATGATAATGGATTGGTTTGTTAATAGGGGTGTGACATTCTTGAGTAGCTTTACTTGGATGGATTTTGAAGAGCTTCCTAGGGATATTTTCCAATGGATAAAGAGCAAAGTTTTGTCTAATGTTCATAATATGTGAGGAAATGGGGAATCCCCCAAGTCTAGGTAGAGGAAATTTTGGGACCTTAGCCTAGCATATAGTATTAGTTATTTTTATATTTTTATTTTCCTTTTCGATCTCATAAGGAAGATTCTAAATCTTTTAAACACCTAAAACTAGCCACCAATGGCCTTAGACTAGAATTCAAACTGATTCCTTCCAACCATTACAAATTGAGCCTAGTAATCATTAAACGTCCCAAATTTACTTGTGAATCATTCATCAAGGTTTAAAATCTCATTGAGACATCCCTAATTGGGGTATCATATTGTATGCAATCATAACCTCTCATGGATTCATCCCTAATCATCCTATGGCATCACATGTAATTTGGCCCATGGACCTATTAAGTGGGGCATTTGCACACATGAATAAAAAATCAAATATTGAAAGAGCTAAATGGATAAATAAAATTAATTTAAAAGTTAAACCAAATTAAATGCATAGTTAAATTACCTATGTGCAATTAATGAATAACTAAAAAAGGAAATTCAAAAATATGAAATATTCTAGCCTTTCATCATGACATTTGTGAGTTGTCAAGCCTTTGGAAAATATCTCAAACTATCTCATTTTGGAGACCCATGCCTATTCATTGAAAATCATGATTAATTGATATATTTTCACTCTATTGGGGTTAATTGACTCACTTAGACTAGGTTTGAACCCACTCCATGTTTAAACTACACTTTAACTCATATTGAGTTGAGATTAGTTCCTAAGCCTATAAATATAAGCCATTGCCTATTGAAAAGGGAGCTTGGAAAATGTAAAGGTATAATGCAGGGTTTGTAGCATGATTCATAGAAATAATATTATAATGACAAAATATTGAGACAAGCCACAAGCATGATGCACATCAAGTAAGCCACAATGGTTCAAAAGAGAGAAGGAACAAAGAAAACTCCATTGCCAAAGATTCTTTGAGCACAAACTGAGCAATTTCCATAGCAAACCATTTGGATCATTCAAAGAAGGTAAGAGATTGTTGTTATTTTGAATTTTAGTTGTATTTTCTATTGGTTTTGTTCATTAATCTCCCCTATAATCTAGGCAAGTAAGTGTTAGCATGTTAATATGTTTTTATTCAATTTTTATTACTTGTTCTAACACTTGATCTAACCTTTCGTCTTGGATTCCTTGATCACACATGATACACCTGGTGGGACATGCACCCCATAAAGTTGATCTGAAAGTCTTTTAGAACACTCCCTAATAATTATCATGTCAAGATTTTATCTTTCTAACCAAGGAAGGTGAAAAATTCAAGTTAAAGGATTTTTTTTGGAAATCATGAGTTTGATATGTAATAGTGATTTTGCTCTTTGGAAAATAATATCATAACTTACACAATTGCAATTGTTCCCTATTTTTATAGATTTTACACATAACTACCATGGTTTATGCTAACATGTTTTTTCCATAGGAGGTATTTGTGATATTTTAATATCATGACTCTACAATCACGATATCATAATAACGTGACTTCACAAATCATAATATAGATAAAATAATCATGATATTACTTCTAAACCACTAGTGAATAAGCTAGCCATTGATGGTTAAGTTGTAATATCACAACTCTTAAAGTTGCAATTTTGCCTTGTCATTTGCAGTATTGCATATAGAGTAGTGATTTTTCATGATATACTTTATTTTTCTCAAAAATTGAATTATTTCACTAACACTTGCAATTTTGTAGAGTTATGGTTTTGCTCTATGTTTTGTAGTTTTATTTTGTGTAAACTTGAGAGCTAAATTTGAAAAGTGACTTGTGAATTCATGAAAGTGATTATAAGCACAAGGACCCTATAACATTTTTGTAAGACCCACAGGTTACAAGAGAACATTTAAATCACTTTACACTTGTAAAATTAACATTCAATTAGTGTTTTAATAATCTTTTTGTTTAAAGTCATTTTTTCTTTTTTCAAAGTTTTGAATAAACACATGCCAAGGGGCCTAAATTTCATTCATATTTCATCTTGGTGAAATAAAATGAATTCTCACATTAGTCAGATAACTCATAAGAGTTTTTCATTTTATTCTTATTTGATTGAAACTTATTTATTTTTCATAGAATGAAAAGTGTGTGTACGCTCTCCCCCTATCCCCTATAGGGAACTCGAGTGATCAAAAGGGCCTTTTACATTTAAATTTGTGCCTACTCTACGGAATGGAAAGAATTTTTTTGAGTCTCTCACCAAAACCCATATAGTTTAGGTGATCTAAAAATAACCTCTAAAGTCTTTTCACTTAGTTTTATTTTATGTAAATTGTCTTGTGAGGGGAAGTTCATATCTTCTTCATGAGTTCTTTAGGGGTGATTTAACTTGAGAATTCATATATCGATATTGTACCAACCAAAATCTATGGTAGGGTATATAAATTATGGAAAATATACTATAAGAGCCAAGGGGTTGAGTGGCTAACCTCTCTTTTCATAACAAAAACCCGCAAGTCAGGTCTGGCTAACCAGGGGATTCCACTAAGCAGTTCATGAATGGAATCACTATGCAAAGGAATAGACCCATACATAGTAAGTTATCTAGTATGAACTCAATTGACATGACACATATCTAGTGTTAACCACACTTGGGACCATCTAAATGGTCAAAAATTTAAGTTTTAAACAAACCCCACTTGTTACAATAATATTGTTGATGTAGGGTGAGTAGCCCAAAGTTACATGTCATCATACAATATTTTGGGAGAAAGGGGTGTAAAAACCCTACTACTTCATGCACTTTTATTTTTAGACTAACACTTAAAATCCTCCCAAGAGAAAATATATAGATGGATTTCAACAATATAATGTAACCTTGTCAATTTTAGAGCTTATGATGATTTATGTAGTTGTGTTTTGGCCTTTTTCATTTTACTTGCTTGGTATTTGAGTTTAAAAACCATTTATTTGTTTGTGCCATGTCAAAATGAGTTTGTGTCTACTCTAATTTTTTATTTTAAGAGGAATTATGCCATCCATTTGACACCTTATTTTTGCCTTAGTCTTTTTAACAAATATTTCTATGTGTGTCACTTGATTGAAAAGGGTAACATTATGCTGCCTAAATCATTTCAATTTTTGTGCCTTGGAGTCTTGAAACCAACCATTTTTTACATTTTTAGAAATAAATAATGTCATTATGCTTCTTGAATTGTTTCATAGACTCATCTTGTCTTGTGTCTAAGTTTTCAATTTTTTGAACAATCTACTTGTGCCTTTAAGATATTTCTTTAGTATCGTTATGCCATTCAATTTTTTCTAACTTATTTGATCAAAATCCTAGTTTTTATTCTATGCCCCATAAAAATTTGACCAATTTAATGTCTAAAATCAAGTGCCTAGTCTATGATAAAGTGTTTCATAGATTAAATACCCCTTTGTTTTAAGTCTAGCTTTTGACATCATGTTTGTCCAAAAATCCTAGCACATACCTTGTTTGAGCCTAAATTTTGATGACATGTTTGGCCAAACAACCTATAAACCTTTATTTTCCTAGATTATACCTATTTGGAAAACTTTAGACCTAGATTTTGGCATTTTTTTAAATTTTATCCACTTGACCTTTTTGTGTGAGACATTTAACATTAGACAATTTTATACCAAGTCTTTGTATAGACCCTTTTTTGGAGATACAACTCATACTTTGACCAAGTTAGATCGATTTTAAACCTTTTATCTTTGAGACATTATTTTTTATATTTTGTAGAACTCTATCCCTTTTATCACAAAGCATTCACCATTGATTTGACCATGTTTTACTAACACATAGTGGTGTCATGTACAATCCAAGTTATAGAAATGTGGTTATACAAGAAGACTTTGTTCGAGACCACTATGGAAATGATGCCATTTGTGAGACAAATCCTTATCCACCTTACAACACTCAAATGTCAGAATAAATATAATATCATTTGGCCCATTATTTTGTTAAAACACCTCTATACATGAAGCAATACCATGATCAAATGGCATAATACCTAGTTAGCATACCTTCAATACATAAAAAGTCCAATAGCAACCATACTACGTTATAATTGCATTAGCCTATGACCTTTATTTTTTTTGTCATCACTCTTTTTTTTAATAATTATGAAATATTAATTAGATTTTCATAGGTAGGGGCTAAGTTTCTAGCAAACTTTCCCCACAAAAAAATTCTAATTTTAGTAAGAGTGCCTTACAATATGTTGTATGCCTCTTCTAGAAATCCTCAAGATATAATGTTGATATCATATCAAGACCCTCATATAATTTTCATAGGAGAGGGCCTCATGGAGGACCAATTCATATGATGCACAACATACTAAACCTATCTAAACTTAGCACATAACTTCAACAACATGATCATGTCAAATGATCCTCTTATTAAGATGGTTCTTTCAATAGGATTCTTAATCAAGTTAATAGGCCAAGAAAATTAGGGTATAGACCAATTCATTCAAATTAATTTTATTAGAGACATGTTTAATGCCCCCAATATAGAAGAAGTATCTTTTGATTCTAAGTAGAATAGTGAGCCAAACATAGTGGACAACATGCAAGTGATGTCCATATAGACCAAAGTGGTATAAACACAAAAACAACAAGTCCAAAATAAATATACCTTTAGTTAACACCATGAGTGGTTCATAAACATAGGGGGTAGGAGATTATACCTCGCAACCTCAACCAACTACCTCTAATTCTCAACCAGTCACTTCTACAAGCACCCAACCTTAAGGATTAAGTAGTCAAGTAAAAACTAGTGTCATACTTCAACAAAATGTGATAAATGTTACTTCACTACAATAGGTGATGACTAATATTCTATGATAACAAACACCATCTAACATGCCCACATATTAGAGGCAAAAAATTCTACCACCTCAACAAGGGGCAACCAATGTTCTACCTTGCTAGGTAGTGATGAACATGTTGGGTGAATATTTTGTCACCAGCTAACTGATGGGAAAAATAGGTTGTTTCAACCACAACATAGGGAGATTGGTTAGCCAAATGTGTAGGTTTACCACATCAAAAGGGGAAAAATCTCTCCTCTCATCAAGGGGAGGTTCCCTATAACTGTACAGGGATATATATATATATATATATATATATATATATATATATATATATATATATGAAAATAAAACTCAGGGGTAGGTTAACACCATCCATCTCTCTTTTTTCAAATATGATGTTCACGGACAAAGGATAAATCCTAGTGAAATGAAAGAAGGCACTTCTCTTCTTTCAGAAGCGGTCTGCGGCAAACAGGAAGAATTCTTTTTGGAAAGTAACAGTAACTGGATGTAGTAATAAGAAAAATGAGGTGTAGCACAAAATCTCCCCCTCAAATGCCAAAGAGTGAAATATGAAGGATAATGGGGGCACAAAGTCATCCCAAGATCCTTTAAATAGAAATAGAAAATAAACACACTAAAGACAATTGTGGCAGTACAAAGTCTCTCCATAGTCAGCTTCAAGACACCTTCCTGGTTACTTCCACTAGTCTTGCTTATTTAATTAAATGGACAAGAATGCATTTAGGAAATAGACATAAAAACAATTTCTTTAACAACACAAGCTATTCGAGAATAATGTCTGAATGTCATTTGCTTTCTCATTCAAATAAAGAAATATGATTAACAATCTGATCTCAAAGTCTCAAGAAATGCCTTTCAATTTGGGCAGAGTTTCGCTTCTATAATAAAAATATCTCCTTTGCATAAAAAAAGAGATTACAATATATAATGCTCCAAGAAAGACTTGAGCACTTTGTTTCACAAAATGGCCCATGCTACATTCAATGCCTTGAATACATTTTTAGTTCTGTCAAGGGGCCATGCTAAAATAGGGCATCGGCCTTTACTATGGCATGCAGAATCATCTTGAAAGTCTTCCCCTTAGCATGGGTCATCTAGTTTGTTTCCAAATATGTACGTGGCTGTCCAATCAATTTCATTCAAAGGAAGAAAACTAGGTCATGCCTTTGAATTTGTGTGCTTAGATGTCTACTTGGTGGACTGTTCCACCTACTAGAATAACTCCCCCATAGATATTTTAGTATTCCTATAGCTTTCCCTCTTTCCTTATTGTATTTTTTTCTTTTCTCATGATCTAAGCTCTCGAGCTATCTCTTCCCTTTCTACTGGCTCTTTCAGCTCCTTCTTCAGCTAGTCGCTGAGTTTGTTTTTAAGTTCCATGCCATATTTGAAAATAAATGGGCATTTCATTACCTTGAATTTGACATCCATGGGGATGTCACTGGTCGCTGGTCGCTTAAACCACATTGAAATTTAAACCTTTAAACATTTGAAAGCTCATTGGTTCAATGGTTCAATGGTTTGAGTGGTCCTATTGGCTCCTTAGTTTAAATGCTTCTTTCCTCTTTGGTTGAACCATCTCTTCAAACTTGTCTCTAAAATCTTCTGCTTCCTTCCTCTGCTCGAAGCTTCCTTGAACCTTTAAACTTTGAACCATTTTGGTTCAACATTCAATGGTTCATTCTCTTTTTCTGAATCCTTTGGTCCTTCGAAGTTTGTAGATCCTTTTATTTTCTATTGAACTCATTGAACCTTTGAACTTTGAAATATTTTGGTTCAAGGTTTAATGGTTCATTCTTTATTCTTTGAATCCTTTGTTTTTCTAAGTCTCTCAAACTTTATTGAACTTGTTAAACCTTTAAACCTTTGAACCATTTGAACTCATTGAACCATTTTGGTTCAAGGTTCAATAGTTTAATGGTTCAACCTTTACTCTTCAAAGCCTTCTTTTCTTTAAGTCCTTTGAAGCTGTTGAACTTTCTGAAGCAGTTGAACTTTGAACCTTTGAAGCACTTAACTCTTTAAGTCTGCCAATGTCATTGAACCTTTGAACCCATTGAACCTTTGAACCTTTTAAGGTGGGGTTCAATGGTTCAATGGTTCAATATTTTATTTGAAGCCCACTGATAAGTCTTTTGATTGAACTTCAGCATTGAGCCAGCCTTGAAATTGCCTAAGTGTTGGGAACTTGTTTCTTTATGAGAGCTCACATGTTGAAGTTGTTGAACCTGTTAAACCTATGAGTCCCTTAGCTGAAAAATATTAAATAATTGGAGAAGTTGGATGCTCAGAACATTTTTGAAAAAGGAAAGGGAGAATTTTGGCTTGCAAGACTAAAATAGTTGATATGTTGTCCCAAAAACAAGTGACAGATTTTGGGAACAACAAATGGCTCTAGTTTGGGAACTTATATAAATTATACAAATAATTGATTGGAGTAGAATCTAGAATCTCTAGTGCCTTCAAGTATGCCATTGGGCTACGGATTCATGCTACCCAAAAAGAAAGGTGCCAAAAATAATGAAAATGAATAACACAAAATAGAACTAAAGACTATACAAATATACATATATACAACTAATGTCACCTTATACTTTAAGGATTGAAGTGCTTCAAATGCTGCCCAATGTGAGATAGTGTAAAGGGCATGCCATCTGGATGCCTCAATAGGAAACTATTTTCACCATTGAGTTGATGAATAGTAAATGGGCCTCTCCATAGGGAATCAAATTTCCCATGCATTCCCTTTGGTTCTTTTCTCTTGTCCCATAACAGAACTTGATCACCAATCTAAAAATTATGGGCTTTTGCTTTCTAGTCAAAAAGCTTCTTCACCAAAATTTGATGCACAACAATTCAGTCCACCACTATAGTTCACTGCTCATGTAGCTCAGTCAAGCACATGATCCTCTTGTCGATAGAGCTTTCATATGTCTGATCTTTGACTGCCTTTGCCAATTTCAATGCTGGTAATTCTAGGGTGATTGGTATCTCTTCATTGAGACCATACAAAAGTTGAAAAGGTGACATACCTATTGCCCTCTTGGGTGTAATTCTATCTACCCATAAAGCATCAAACAACACTTTATGCTAGGTTCATTGGTTGTCATCTACCAGCTTTTTGATGATGGTCACCAGGTTCTTATTTCTTGATTCTGCTTGGCCATTTCTTTGTAGAAAATAATCAAAAGAGTGGGAGAAGGTAATCCCATAATGAAAATAGAACAGAGTAATCTCATGGGAAGAGAAACAGGCTACATTATCTGTCATAATCTTGGTTGGGACCCCAAACCTAAAAATGATGTTTTCTTTGAGGAAATTGGCATACTACTTCTGAAGTAGCATGCTTGGCCGGAATAACTTCCACCCATTTGGTGAAGTAATCTATGGCTGTGAGGACATAATCATGTCTAATGCTTGAAGACCAATTTACAACACCAATGAAATTGATTCCCTATTGCTGAAATGGCTCTTTTATTACCATTGGCTTAAGAGGAAAGGTAGCTAACTTGGGTCTTCCAATGAACTATTAACACAGTTCACATATTTGTACCCATTTGTATGCATCTTGAATTAGAGTAGGCCAATAATACCTACCTCATAGAATCTTATGGGCAATTATAGGTGCAAAAAATTGTCCTCCATAGGCTAGATTATGGAAGGCCTCCAGAAGTTGGTTCTGCTACACTTTATCTACGTAGCAAAGGAATACCACATCAAGGTTCCTCTTAAATAACCTATTGTCCCATAGGACAAAGTTGGCAGCTTTCAACTTGACAGTCCTCTTTCCTTTACGAGACAGGTGAGCAGGACACTCACCATAGGTAAGTAAATGAGCAATATTTATATACCACTCATTCGTGGTGGTGACAAAGAGGAATATTGGCATGTCTTTGATTTTTGCTTCTTCATGCCCTATTTCTTCTGGTATGTTATCAACAATCAATTGGTAGAGGCCCCTTCCCTGCACAAGCTTTGTTGGTTTGATAACAAGATCAAAATCCTAGATTTTAGCAATCTAATTTTCCCTTTTGGTTCCAAACTCCTACTGAGTTAATATGGATTTGACTATGGTATTAGGAATTAGGGAAATAGTGTGTGAATTTAGGATGTAGAAATGGAAGTGCTTTACTACCTTTACCACTACATAAGCATGCTTCTTCATATTTGAATATTTTAGTTCATGAGCTTTGAGGGGATAGCTCATGAAGGATATGGGAGATTCCACATGTTATTTGTTTTGTTAAACTAGAATTGCTAAAAGTGTGTGCTCAGAAGCATAACTGTACATTGTGAAATTTTTGGTATAATCTAGACAAACCAGAATTGGGGCATGGGTGATAGCTATCTTGATGTCTTGAAATGCCAATTTGCCTTCTTTAGTCCAGCTAAAAGTGGCCTTTCCCTTCATCATGTCCACAATGTGATGAGTCTTCTCTACAAATTTAGGAATGAACCTTTGTAAAAAAAAATCCTTTCCAAAGAAAGAGTGAATTGCAGTCTTACTTGTGGGCAGAGTAAGCTCATGAATGAATTTGAATCTTTCTGAGTCAATTTTTATGCCTTCTTAGGATATAATGTGTCTAAGAATTTTCCCTTCTATTACCCCAAAAATAGACATCTTGAGATTTAGATAAATGCCATTCTAGCAACATTGGTCCTGCACTTGTTGCAAATGGTGCACATGATCAGAACGATGCTTGGAAAAAATAGTCAAGTCATCAAGGTATACCACAATGAACTTACCCATTTCATCTTTGAAATCAAGGTCCATTTATCTTTGAAAAGTGGCACCAGCATTTATCAAGCCAAATGGCATCCTTCAATATGCAAAGGTGCCCCAAGATGTGGTAAAGGCAGTCTTATGTTGGTCTGCATCACCAACTTCCACTTGATTATACCCAGAGAAGCTATCTAGCATTGATAACATCTCTGAACTAGTCATCATCTATAGGACTTGATCCATGATGGGTAGAGGGTAATTATCTTTTAGGGAGGATTGATTCAAATTCCTAAAATCCACATAGAGGCAAATTTTACCATTCTTTTTTCTCACAGGAACTATGTTTGCAATCCATGTGGAATGATGGATTGAGAAAATTATTCTAGCATTCAGCATTTTCTATAGTTTAGATAGAATAGTACATGATAAATTTGGCTTATACTACTAGGATTTCTACTTGTAAGGCACTGAATCACTCTTGAGAGGAATTTCATGGTAAATTTCTTTAGGCCTAAGTGACTTTAGATCATCATAGGAGTATGCCAAAGCATCCATGTAATGGTGAAGCAGGGTAGTAAATTTGAGCTTCTCCTTAGGAGTGTAGCACTTCTCAATGTTCACCATCTTGGGATTTTCCTTGTTACCTAGATTTATCTAATCAAACTCCTAGGAGGAGCTTGAATCCATTTATTACTTCTTGATGAACCTGTCATGCTTGTCAAACAGTTTCTCAAGGGAAACCAGTCCTTTTAGGATTTTATTCCCTTTGAGCTATAGGAATTATTCACCTATGTCTGAACTTGTTTTAGGGGCTAATTCAAGTTTTTTAGGCTCATTGCCTTCGAAGTGAAGCTATTTAAAGCTATCTTTTTGTTCTAAAAAGACGATAATTTGGTTGTCACCATTGAACACTTGCCAATGATTGGCATTGTCAGGCACACTTGATTGAAAGACCAGTTTGATAGTGTACCTATCTCCCTTAAAATTTGGGTGGGGAACCAAAAGAGTTGTAAAAATAGCTAATGCATCAACTCAGTCATTGAATTCCCTGGGTACCACAAAGATACTAAAAGCATCAAAGCTTTCAATTTAATCCCAAACTAGATTGTGGTAATGGCATAATATCTCATTTTTGGTTTGGTATAGGTTCTTGACCTAGCAAACCACCGGCTTAACTTCTCCTTTGGCATGAAGGAGTTTGATGCCCCTATCTTGAGTGGCCTTCAATTTGAGTAGCAGTGATTCATATTTAGCAGTATTGTTAGTATTGATGAACTGTAATTTATAAGAGAAGGGGAAAATATCTCCTTGAGGAGATATCAACACAGTTTTGACTCTTGAACTAATAGAAGAATAGTTGCCATCAAAATCTAGAATCCACACCTTATCAAAAATTGACCTTTCCTTAGATTTTCCTTCATTTGGAGGGGAGGATTCTTTTGCACTTGCACTGTGTTATACCAATCCTTCTGTTGTTCTGTCTGAAACAATTTTTAGATTGTCATCTACAAAAAATTCATCAAATGAAATAGGGACATCCTCTATAGTCAGAAAGTAATTACCCATGCTTGAAGACTCAAACAAAATTTGAGCTTTAGGCGTTGATGTTTGAGTGACAACACATTTTGTTTCCCTCTGAGGGAGCAATCTCTACATGACACCTTTAACCAAGATCCTTGCTTCAAATAGGTCCATGCTTAACTTGCCACCCACATCCTTGCAAAAATTTTGTCCAACCAGAATGTTGTATGAAGCTGAGACATTAGCCACCAGGACTATCATCTTGATTCTCTTTTTTGGGAATGCTACAAATGCAAATTGGGTGTCCTTGATTTGTCCCAGTAGTGGCACTTGTTTGTTTTCCATGGAGAAACATCTCTCAAATGTCTTGGTCAATGTAAGACCAAGGGATTCAGCCTCTTTAATAGGCACGATGTTGTCAAATGCACTTGAGTCTATGATACAATTGTTCAACTGGTGTCCATTTATCAACAAGGAGACATAAAATGGTTCTGTCCTCTCGGGAGTAGGAGGAGGAGTAATCACAAGGTTATTCTAGGTGGATGTGTTCTTAGGGGGACTAGGAGTTAATTTTAGAACTACTTATCCTATAGGGACAACTTTATCCTTCACACATTTCACTAATCTATCCAATTGTTTAAGGTTGGATTGTAGGAATTCAAATTTAGTCATTTGAATTTTGGTCCTTTCAGTCCTTGGAATTCAAATGACCAAAATTCAAATGACTAAATTTGAATTCCTACAATCCAACCTTAAACAGTTGGATAGATTAGTGAAATGACTGAAATGGACTAGGAATAGAGGAAGGAAGTTCATCCTTCTAGCTTTTTTTTTTGGGGGGGGGTGTACTGATCTACGAATTTAAAGTTGGAGATGAAGGAATGTTTGGAGTAATTACTTTTTAACTGCTCACCAAGTCCTTTAATTGAAAAGACAGAGTGGTTCCCTACTTAGCAATTGAAATTAATGGTTGAGAATGATCCTCTATTTTTTTCTTATCAGCTTTCTGGGCTAAGTGGTTTTGGGACTGGGTGAATACAGTGTATGATCCATCAAGTGCTTCACCTTTACTTCTGGGTTTATCCTGGTAATTTAGAAAACTAATGTTGGAGTCACTAGTTGATTCTTCTTGGTCCTCTGTGAAGAGATCAACATCATTTTTAGGGTTCAACTCAGGCTAGAATGAGAAATTAGATTCTATTTCAAGATATTTAACTACTGAATTGGTTAGAGGTGTTTTAATGGTAAGTTTCCCTTATGGGAGAGGAAGATGATTTGGTTGCCCTTGATTCCTGGCAGCATTGCCTTGGTGGGATTGATTAGGAAAAGTTATCCTTGGTATATCTTTGTATGAAGGAGTAGAAGACATCCCTTGTGCCATTTGCTTTATGAGAGCTAGCAGCTCATTTTCTAGCTTTTACACCATTGGATCAGTGATGCATGTAGATGAATTCTTAGAAGATGAAGAAGATTTGCCTCTGTTAGGATCTCTTCTTATTTTCCCTACCAAGATGAGATCATCTTCCACCTTAGTGGCCAAATCTTGAGCAGCAGTAAGGTCTATGTGGCCAGCCCATCTCAATAGAAAACTCACTTCTAGAAGCTGATAATTGATGAAAAACATTTAAGGTTCTCAATTGTTGGCTAAATAATGATAGGAATCTTATTTCTCAGCTTGTCAAACTTGGATATGAAATCCATCATAGGCTCATGAGGCTCCTTCTTCATTTATGTGAGCTAGGATAGCAGGGCATGCACATCTTCGATAGGCTTGAACCTGGCTTCGAATTTGGCTTTGAAGGTGTTTCAATTAGTCATAGTTTAGGCCTACAAATAATAAAACTAGTTTGTAATAGTGCTTTGTAATGTTTCTACAAATAGATTGACTGCTATGTCTTCATATTCCACACCTATCATGCCACAGGCTATGATTAAGGCTGTAATATGTTCATTAGGATGAACTCTCCCATCACCAAAGAATTTGGAGAAATTCTTCCTTGAACTGCATGGTAGCTCATGTAGAGGTGGAGTAAGATTGAGCAGACCAAAAGAGTTACCCTAGGGGCCTTGAACTACCATTGTATGATTATGGAAAGTGGGGATAAAAAATCTTGGTGGGGTATGCACGGGAAAAGATCTACTAGCAGAGGAAAAAGAAGCTCTACCTTGTGTTGGTGACCTAGTGTTGGTAGGAGGAAGACTCCTAGTTCGTTGAAGGTGAGGTTGTGGAGGAAACAACTCAAAATTTCTCTACTATACCAACTCAAAAATAGGGTGAACAACACCTTTAGATCTTTGGTTTCTAGTATACCATGGAGCTGATAGATTTTAAAGCTAAAATAGATAAGGATAGGGACTACTTTAATTTGAAGCTTGAGGCTTCAAACTACACAAAATGATCCACAACAAAGTCGCCAAAAACTATTGGCATGAAGCTGGCAGAGAATTAACTTTTGAAATGAAACACTTGATCTCCAGCATCTCTAGTTTTGTAGCTTAGAGTATATAATGGAAATGGATAAGGCTATAATGATAATGGATAAGACATAAGTGATGCTTCAATCTAAAGCTTGAGGCTTAAAATTGTGCAAAATTGCTATGTCCCTAGTGGAGAAAATGGATAAGGCAAAGAATTGAAATTGCTCATTCTTCCCCAATAGAGTTGCCAAAAACTATTGGCATAAAGGTGGAGGAAAATGGTAATGGAAAAGGACTTAGAACTGCTCATCGATCCCCAGCAGAGTCACCAAAAATTGTTGGGTGAATATTTTATCACAAGCTAACTAATGGGCAAAATAGGTTGTTTCAACCACAACATAGGGAGATTGGTCAGCCAAATGTGCAGGTTTACCACATCAAAAGGGGACAAATCTCTCCTCTCATCAAGGGGAGGTTCCCTATAACTATACAGTGCTATATATATATATATATATATATATATATATATATAAGCTGAAAATAACACTCGTGGGTAGGTTAACACCATCCATCTCTCTTTTTTTAGAGATGATGTTCACAGACAAAGGAGAAATCTTGGTGAAATGATAGAAGGCACTTCTCTTCTTTCAAAAGTGGTCTGCAACAAATAGCAAGAATTCTTTCTAGAAAGTAATAGTAACTAGACGCAGTAGCAAGTAGAATGAGGTGTAGCACAAAGTCTCCCCCTCAACTACCAAAGAGTGAAATATGAAGGATAATGGGGGCACAAATTCATCCCAATATCCTTTAAATAAAAATAAAAAATAAGCACACTAAAGACAATTGTGGCAACACAAAATCTCTCCACAGTCGGCTTCAGGACACCTTCCTAGTTACTTCCACTAGTCTTACTTATTTAATTAAATAAACAAGAAAACATTTAGAAAATAGACATAAGAACAATTTCTTCAACAACACAAGATATTCTATCACAAAGTCTAAAAGGTCACTTACTTTCTCATTAAAATAAATAAATATGATTAACAATCTGAGCTCAAAGTCTTAGGAAATGCCTTTCAATTTAGGCAGAGTTTCACTTCTATAATAAAAAGATCTCTTTTGCATAAAAAAAGAGATTAAAATATATAGCACTCCAAGAAATACTTGAGCACTTTGTTTCCAAAAATGGCCCATGCTACATTCAATGCATTGAATGCATTTTAGTTCTATCAAGAGGCCATGTTGGAATAGGGCATCAGCCTTAATTGTGGCGTGTAGAATCATCTCAAAAGTATTCCCCTTAGCATGGGTCATCTGGTCTATTTTTAGATATGTACATGGCTATCCACTTAATTTCATTCAAAGGAAGAAAAATAGGCCACACCTTTGAATGTTTACACACTTAGATGTCTACTTGGTGGACTGTTCCACCTACTGGAATAACTCCTCCATAGATATTTTAGTATTCCTATAGCTTTCCCTCTTTCCTTATTGTATTTCATTCTTTTCTCATGATCTGAGCTCTCAAGATATCTCTTCCCTTTTTTTTGACTCTTTCAGCTCCTTCTTCAGCTGGTCACTGAGTTTGTTTTTAGGTTCCGCACCATATTTGAAAATAAATGGGCATTTCATTACCTTGAATTTGATGTCCATGGGGACATCACTAGTCGCTGTTCACTTGAACCATGTTGAACTTTGAACCTTTGAACCTTTGAGAGTTTATTGGTTTAATGGTTCAACGGTTCAACGGTTCAAGCGGTTCTATTGGCTCCTTGGTTCAATCACTTCTTCCCTCTTCAGTTGAACCATCTCTTCGAACTTGTCTCTAGAATCTTCCACTTCCTTCCTTCGCTTGAAACTTCCTTAAACCTTTGAACCTTTGAACTTTAAACCATTTTAGTTCAAGGTTCAACAGTTCATTCTCTTTTTCTGAATCCTTTGGTCCTTTAAAGTTTTTATATCCTTTTCTTTTCTATTGAACTCGTTGAACCTTTGAACTTTGAACTCTTTTGGTTCAAGGTTCAATGGTTCAATGGTTCATTATTTGTTCTTCGAATCCTTTGTTTTTCTAAGTCTCTCAAACTTTATTGAACTTGTTGAACCTTTGAACCATTTGAACTCGTTGAACCATTTTGGTTCAAGGTTTAACGGTTCAATGGTTCAACCTTTACTCTTCGAAGCCTTCTTTTCTTTAAGTCCTTTGAAGCCATTGAACTTTTTGAAGCGGTTGAACTTTTAACCTTTGAAGAACTTAACTCTTTAAGTCTATTGATGTCATTGAACCTTTAAACCCATTGAACCTTTGAACCTTTTGAGGCAGGGTTCAATGGTTCAATCTTTTGTTTGAAGCCCTATGATAAGTCTTTTGATTGAACTTCGGCATTGAACTAGCCTTGAAATTGCCTAAGTGTTGGGAACTTGTTTCTTTGTGAGAGCTCACCTGTCGAAGTTGTTAAACCTGTTGAACCTGTGAGTCCCTTAGCCAAAAAATATTGAATAATTGAAGAACTTGGAAGCTCAAAACATTTTTGAAAAATGAAAGGGAGAATTTTGGCCTGCAGGACCAAAATAGTTGATATGTTGTCCCAAAAACAAGTGACAAATTTTGGGATCAACAAAACATACTGTTTCACTCAAATTTTGTTAATATTCAAAAGAAGGTAGTAAAACTAGAAATGCAAGTTATGGTAGAAATACCTAATAAAAGGTGTGCATGTTGAATTAGAATATTGTGAAGAACTCCTCTTTGGCTAGGGAGGAAAACCTATAGATAAGATAACACTAAAGCAAATTTGTTCATTAGACAAGTAGTTAGGTGGATTGCCTAGCACTGGCTAGATCTCAAAAGTGGGGGTTTTTTTAGGGGCTGCCAATCCACCATTTTTAAAACAATTAAGCTTATAAAACTAAATCAAATGTACTTATATCAATAATCAAAAGATATTTTAAACTTAATAACAAGGATATGCTTGATAAAGTAAATAGACTAGAAATTATCTAATTAGTGAGAAACTGATTAGTATTAGTGGGTGGAGGTGTGTTTTAGGGAATTTGGTAGAGTTTGGAGAATAGGAAAAAACTCAAGAAGAAAGATCTAGTTAGAAAAGAAAGGGAATTTTAGCTTACTATTTTTTAACCTCCCATAGGTGATCCTCGATGGTTGGGGTGACTGTCAGTGGTTAGGCCTGACTGTTGATGGTTAGGATGATTGTTGATGGTTGACTATCTGATTATGGACTTATCAATAGCTGATAATGAGATTCAAGAAATGAATTTTGAGAGTTTGGTGTAGGGTCTGTTAATTACAAAAGGGATAAAATAGATGAATGGTAATAATTAAGTATTTAACTTACTAGAAATTGATTGGTTGATTGGTAGATGTTGTTGATTTATAGGTGGAATTTGGTTTAATTTTAGTAGAATGATAATGCTCAAAAACTTTATTTGAGAAGAAATGGAAGATTCACTCTCTCAAATAGATGGTTGATGATGCTTGATAATGTTAAATGACCTACAATAAGAAAACTCTGAGTACCTAAGCTCTTGATAATAGTTATAGATGGATTTATCTCTTGTTGCTTTCCTCTTCTTATAGGGAAGGGCTACACATTGAAGGGGAAGTTTAAGAGGTGATTCTAATTATAAATTGCTCATGCAAGCTCTCATGAGAGGATTTTCACAACTCATATTTAGAAAAAGGTAAGTGGTTGTTTGTTGGCATTTGTATAGAAAAGTCTAGGAGGTGGAGCTTGACAATCAATGTTTAGGATGACCATCGACAGTTAGGCTGACCGTCAATGGTTATCCTATCCATTAATGGTTGAGGATAATATCCAAAAGTAGCCAAAAAGGGTGTTTTTAAGTTTGATTAGTTAAAAAATGGGGAATTATTTAGGGGTTCAATAATCAGAATCCAATGTGTAGGATTCTAGTGTTTACATTTTGCCCCTTTTTATTATGTGCCTTGAAGTGACAAGCTATAGAACAAAAATATAAGTTGGGTCAAATTAGGTTTGCCTTAAGTTTAGGAGGAGGTGTTCCCCCTCAAACTAAGAGGTGATGAGGTAAAATGAAATCAAGTTAGGGTTTGATAAATGGGTAGGTGGTGAGATAAGTTTGGGAATTTATAATGTGGAGTCAGTGTATAATGCGATGAATTACAAGAGTCAAAATCACATAGAGACTAAAGTTACCAATGTTTGGTAAAGGTAAAGGTTATGATAAGAAGATAAGTGACCAATGTAATGTGAAACTGATATAAGCATGATAGTGGGATACACTTTTTAGTCTCTGTAGTAGGTCTAATGTGTCTATGGGTATCCAAGGTAGGAAGTGCTCCTATGGAAATCACTAATAGTTTGAGTGTCATAAGTATCTGAGGTAGGAAGTGTTCCTAAGAAGACACAAATTCTCAGGTCTGTACATGAGGTGGTGAAAAATGTGTATAGGTAACATGGAAAAGTTGTCTAGTGTGGTCAAAATAACCAAGCATGGGTAGCATAAATTATGTAAAAAAACCAAGGAAAAAATGATCAATGTTGAGGTGGACGTAGGCAAATGGGTGGTTATGGGTAGGTACGGTCAAGCTGACTCTATATGCACTAGGCAAGTAGAGATTACATACATAGGTGAGGGGATGTAAGACCCTACCTCATCTTTAGGCAACATGTAGTTTTAGTTAGGAAAGGTAGGTTACTTATTAAGAAAATGGGTTATGTAGGTGTTAAAAATAGGTAGGTGAAGGAATAAGATGTCCAAGAATGTTTTATGTTAAGGTTTTATAAAGGTAAGATAGGTAGATAAAATTGTAAGGTAGGGTAAGGTGTGGTTGAAGCATTATGCGAGGGAAGTTATAAACTGGTGACTTGACTTTTGATGATCACCCTGACAGTT